>PVIY010046831.1:0-18220 GCA_004026745.1 Myrmecophaga tridactyla
ATTTCAAAAACAATATAGAAGGAGCCAGAATGCAGATTAACTCATGGGTTGAAAATAGGACAAAAGGTATGAAGATACCTGTGGCTGCTTCTTTTCCTCCTTCTCCCCAGCCCCCTTCTTCCGCTTCTCTTTTTGAAGCATCATTTACATTGAGTGATGTGCTCAGCTCTTCAATATATTCCAGCGGTTTGGACAAATGCATATCAAAACGCAGAAATATTTCCATCACCCTAGAAAGTACCTCCGTGTCCTCTTCCAATCAACTATTTCCAAGCCACTGCTAATCAGTTTTCTATTATCATGGGTTCATTTTGTCTATTTTAAAATTTCAAATACATGGAACATTATAGTATGTTCTTTTTTGTGTTCTTCTTTTTTCTCACTGTTTCCAAATTTCTTCTGCTTCTAAGGATTCCAATCATACTGGATTAAAGCCCACCTGGTTCAGTTCAGCCTCACCTTAACTAAGAGACATTTTGAAGATCCTATTGGCAAATGAGTTCACAGCCTTAGTAACAAAACTTAGGACTTGAACGTGTCTTTACGGGGTACATGAACTAACCCACAACAGGGGTTGTGTTTTCCATTCAGCCATTTTAGTAGGTGTGGAGTTGGCATCTCATCATGATTTTAATTTCCATTTCCCTGATGACCAATGATGTTGAGCAGCATAGTGTCATTCTTACATCTTTATGTGTGAAGTGTCTGTTCAAACCTTTCACCCATTTTAAAATTGGTTGTTTACCTTGTGTTATGGAGTTGCAGAAATTCTTTGCATACATATTCTGGAAACAAATATTTCATCAGCTACACATATTGTGAATATTTTCTCCTGGTCTGTGTTTTGCTTATTTATTTTCTTGATTGTATTTTTGATGAGTGGAAGTTTTTAATTTTAATGAAGTCCAATTTATCCATTTTTAAAATGGCTTGTGCTTTCTGTATACTATCTAAGAAAATGTTTGCTTACCCCAAGGCCAAAGAAATATTCCCCATAACTTTCTTGCACTCCATTTAACGTTTTGACTTTTCATTTAGGTCTGTGATCCATCTTGGATTGGCTTTTGCTTGGAGTGTGAGATAGGAGTGGAGGTTCTTTCTCTCCCCCATATAAGATAATCAGTCCTATCAGCACCATTTGTGAAGATCCAGCAGCTTATATATTTTCATAAAAAGAACATCCATGATATCTTTTCATTAATTTTATTCATGAGAAAATTTATTTTTACTCTTGAGAAGTGTGGACACATGAAGAACAGATAATCTTTGTTCTGCAACTTTCCCAATTATCTCCTTTGCCTGATGTTGGTAGGAAATCATCTTCAGATCAGAGTGGCAATCTGCCACACCGTCATTCAAATAGTCATTGTTTAGCATAGGGTGGTGCTGGGAGAAGAGTCACAGGAAAGCTAAACATTAATGGTTAAAAGCTGGGTTATTTATTCAAATTGTTTAAATTAACCAAGTTTCTTAACTTCAATATGACACCTAACTTTTAAGACCCTTGTCCCTATTAACAGAATAGTAATAGTAAATACTTCTGTGCTGTTTACTCTGTATCACGTGCTATTCCAAGTGTTTTACATCTATTATCTCATTTAATCGACCCCAAAGGATGAGAAATTAGCACTATTATTATCCTCACTTTACAAATGAAGCAACTGAGGTTTAAGTTTAAGTTTAAGAAAGTTTAAATAACTCAAGTTCATACTCTTGTCAGATATAGAGCCTGAATTTGAGCTCCAAATTTCATGTTTTTAGATTTCATGCTTTTAATGGTTGGCCATCTGGTTCATGAGGATGGTGTAGATGAAATCAGGTACTTTCTCACTTATGGAAAATCCCGCCATATCAAAAATGAATGAGAGATAATTCATTTTTTTAAATAACTGCACAAAATTTATGATGTAGATGGATCATAACTTATCAAGCTATACTAAAATGTTTTTTTCATCAGTATTATCAATCATGCTGGAATAACATATTTTATAGACATAGATTTTCATCAATTTCCTTATATGTACTTATATATATATAATATTATTCATAGATAAATAAATACATACTAGCCCTTTGCATATGCACGATCTGTTGGCTAGATTTTCAGGAATGAGATTGCTGTGCAAAGCATATTTATATTATTTAAATAAAAATTATAGGATTCATTTTGAAAAAGTCTTCAGTAATTCACATTTTCTTTGAAATGTATTTATAAATACTACAGTTTGTCCTGCATCCTGACTGTAATACAGGTTACCTTATATTTAATTTCTTCACTCTTCTGAAAATGTAATGTAATATCCCATTATTATTTTCATTTCACATTGCAAATGTGAGTTTGCATTGTGAATATGAGTGCATTTTCATAGGATTGTTAGTCATTCAAATTTGCTCTTCAGTGCCTTGTCTATTCATTTCCTCTATCCATTTTTCCATTATGTTGTTTAATCCCATCCTTATAAATTTGTCAGGACTCATTGCATATTAGAGATAATAACTTCTGTCCTATGCCTTGCAAGTAGGGTTACAAATCTGTTATTTCCTATTAAAGTTCTTTTTTGTCAGATACACTTTTAGTTTTTATTGTCAACTATCTCTGCTTCTATAGCTTGTAGGTGTACAAAATTGTTGAAGAAGATTTTTGCTCATGGTAAGATCACACGTGTAAACTGCGCTTGTAAAAAAGTATGCCAGATTTTCTCAAAAGATCTGTACAGTCTTTTCTTTTACATTTGATTTTTTGCTCCTTCTGGAATCCAAATTATTAGTGCAAAGAATTTTACCAAAGATAGAGGTACAAAGAATATTAAAAGTACAACATTTCTTAACAGTATAAGGCAAGAACATTTCATCAACAATTTCATACATTGCCATAAAGTAGGCAGATGGGCTCTACACTCAATTTGTTTTCTTCTGCACCCTGTATTTTTCATCTATGAAAGAACTGTAAATGTTTTACATATGTGCTTGAAGGTCTTTTTTGCTCATCTGAAAATAGTCAGTATGAATGACTACTTTTGAATTATGCCTATTCAAAAGTTGATCTAAAACAACAGACCCAAACCAGTGAAAATAGTTTATATTCCATGGATGATTGCATGATTTTCAGGTGTGCTCTTCCTATGTTTCCCTTTCCAAAGGTGAAATCAGGGATCTCTTATCATCTAGCACTCTCACATCTTCTGATCAGCTGGTGCTGGTGAATGCCATCTCCTTCAGAGGGATCTGGAAACATGCATTTCAGGAAGAAAAAACCAAACCAATGGCTTTCCGGTTGGATGAGGTAGTTTCACGTCTTTCGTTTGTTTCTCTTTTAAAGATAATCCTCAAAACTGATGTCTTTAAAATATATTAAATTACATCTGGCCTTAAATAGACAAATGAATTCCCAAGTGACCAGCTTAGCCTCAGACTCAACAAAGAGCATAATTAGATTTACAAGATGTTTATTGTTGAGACTTTCTTTTAAATTCTCCATAGTATTTTTGCCCTGTGTAAAAATAGAAATACTATTTTGTTGTTGCTTAATTAAATCATTGTTTATTTAAAAACTGATATAAAACATAGACTTTGGAAGGGTTTAAAGTAGGTTCAGAGTTAGGGCTAGGCTTAAACCACTAGGAACTGAGTACTTATTGCAAACGGGAAATGAAGTCACGTGACAGGGAATAACTAAACTAGCACTTGTGGAACCACCAGGCAGACCATTTGTAAAATGTGCGGGCTCTTCTTAAAAAGCAAAAATTGTTAGTTTCCTATGGCTGCCAGAACAAATTGCCACAAATGGTGTGGCTTAAAAACAACAGAAATCTTTTTTCTCACAGCCCAGAAGGCCGAAATCAAGGTGTCCACAGGGCTGGTTTCTTCTGGAGTCTCAGTGAGACTCTGTTCCGTACCCCTGTCCCTACTTAATCCCTGGCAATTCCCGTTGTCCCTCAGCTTGTAGACACATTTCTCGGGTCTCAGTCTACATCTCCACAAGGCAGTCTCTTCTCTATGTCTCTTTTTTTTAAGGACAGCAGTCTTTGGATTCTGGGCCCACTGTAATCCAGTATGACCTCATCTTAGCTAATCACATCTAGGGAGACCCTATTTCCAAATGAAATCACATTCTGACTTCTCAGGCAGATGTAAATTCTAAGGGGTGACTATTCAACGTGGTGTACAAGACAAAATGTGTGAACAGGATTCACACTCAAACTAAAAGCTTCCAGATCTGCAGCCCTTCCACCAAGCTCAGGCTTTCCAACTTCTTTTCTTGGTGTCATATCCTAAATACTAAACTGTAACCAAAATAAGACATGCTATTTAATAAGGAAGAATGGGTCTGGATAGGATCACAAAGTTCCTATGGTATTACTCTAGACCACCAAGAAGAAGTAATTGAAATTGTAGATAAATTTAAAATTTGTTAAAGTCAATTATAAAAAGAGTTTCTATACTTTGGAATAAATATTTGTCACATAAAATAAATAATAATGGCTTTAAGGAGAAACATAATCCTTTATCCAAATGCACTAGTCAGTATCTAGTGGTATCTTTCCAAAGATTGCCATCAGATTTTGAGGTCATTAAGCAAATAATAAAATAATGTCTTTTTTACATCTGTGTTTTTAAAATGCAGATTCCAGGGTCCCTTTCTGGGAGATTCTGGTACACAAATAGGGCTTGAGTATGTGTGTTTTTACATAACCTAACCTCTCCAGGTCCTTCCAAGGATAAGCCCAGTTGGGGGAACAATGTCTATGGAAAATGGGGTAAATATTTTAACAGGATTCATAGAGAGTTACCTAAAGGGGTAAGCATACCCCAAAGCAAATAGATTTGCTAGAGGAAATAGTTAATTAAATAGACTGTTTCATTTCTTAGTAAAATCTGGTCCATTTGGCTTACAATGTAGTTATCTGTTACAGACATTGTAACCTCCCCAGCTGGCATTTCAAAGCGGAAAACGTAAAATATGGTTATGTTTGTGGCTAAATTTTCTTAAATTATTACATTCAGCTTGTAGGCATACAATGCATTTTGACCCAGCTTGCATTTTTTATTTCCTTAGCTATCTTGTAACTCCAAAGATGATTAGAATCAGCTCCATGCTGCGGAATCAGCTCCACGCTGAGATTAAAAACCCAGATTTAGCTTGAGTCGGAGAGATTTCTAAATCATATTTTTAAAAGGACCTATTTGAACTTGAAAAATGGTTATCTTGATAAGATCTTGTGGTGTGCACATTTCTCAGCCCTTTGAAGTGAATTAAGTGCTTCTGGGCATCAAAGAATGTACTCTGAATAAAAATGATGTATTGGGAGAGTTAAACACTTTGTACTTCGGTAGTTACTTTGTTTGGGCTTTTCTTCCCTTTAAATCATCGTAATAATGATCAGTCACAGAAGTTTCATGGATTTTTGTCACCCGTGTGGATAATCTTGGAGAATGGATGATAATGTAAATTTTCCCGTCTTAAATGAAAAAATAAAAAAGAGATTGGCTCTGTCACCTCACTGCTTTTGCTTTTATAGTCCCGGAGCAAACCTGTGCAGATGATGAGGCTGCAGGGTCGCTTTAAACTGGGGTCCCTCGAGGAGCCCCAGGTCCAGGTCCTTGAGATGAGTGACGCAGAAGGACATCTGAGCATGGTCATTGTCCTACCCAGCGAGGACACTGGCCTGGGCCAGGTAAACCACTGTGCTTTGCAGCCAGAGCCTCGAGAGAAAGGTCCTGTTCTTGAGAATTTGTAAACTTGCGGACTTAAAAACAACCACATACACTGCTCCTTAACTGGTGTATGCCCATTTAAAAAATCAACCAGAACCCTCAAGGCAAAGATATGTCAATGCCCAAACACTAGGATATATTCCTTGTAATTGTCAAAGTTTTAGGTGTTTACAGTATAGGCACATGCATTTTTCTTTTTCAGTCCTCATAGGGTTTAGTGATTATTGTTACTCTACATATACTTTTTACATATTAAATGTTGATACCTTCTCAAATCTGCTGCCAACCAACTAGCTCTATTTCCACCAACACCTAACAGATAGACTCAATTCCCAGTCTGCCCTTTCTCGTTTTTCTGGTACTTTCCTCTGTGTCCCATAGACCCCCTGTTTCAGATGTGTGCTTTTGCGATGAGCATTGGTATGGATCTAACAGCCTCCTAGCAAGTTTCCTTAGATTCTCGTTTCTCCTCTTTTTATTCTAGCATCGTTTAGACTTGTCAGAGTCCAGCTCTGCTCCTCTGCTTGTCTCCTACTAAGGATGTCTCCACTTCCCCTTGGCCCTTTCTTCATCCTTCATTGCAAAGATCCTCGCTCATCCTGTGAGGCAGGTCAGGCAGGCTCTGGTACCATTTGATGGAAGAGGGAACCTGTAGACCAAGCTACTATATAATTCGCTCAAGATTTCATAGCAAATTAGGTCCATGCATCATTAAAGCCTGTTCTCAGGCCGCAGTGAAAATGCTTGCTCAGATTCACTAAGACCATGGCTGAAAATCAGAATTGCAGAATCTAAATAAGTACCTTTATAAATAAGCAAATAACAAAGTAGAAATAATATAGTTTCTATAGGCTGTGAAGTAAAATAAAAGAAGGAGTTGGAATAGAACATGATGTTGTTGGGGACCCTGAATTTTATATAGGTTGATCAAGGAAAACCTCTCTTACAATGTTGGTTATTTTTGCTAATTAATTATTTTTAATGTTAGTTATTACTGTTATTTTAGGCTTCTTTTCTCATGGCTAGACAGTATAAGCACACTAAATTAGTAGGTGGCAGAATTGGAATCTGACCATTGTTTGCAGCAAACCCTTTGTATGACCTTGTAGTCATTAAACCTGCCCAGACCTCAGTTATAATGAAGGAGTTAAAGTAAATGATTTCTAGGGTACCTCTTGGCTCTTAGAATTTATGATCTTGTGAAAAGTCAATGAAATGCCATCCATATAACACAACCTACAGAATTACATGGTCAACAATTGTGGCTGAATTTCACTTGACTTGGGTCACGAAATGGAATATTATAAAACACCATTAAGATCTCTGAAAAGTAGGTAAAAGTGCAACTATAATCTGATATAATGGTCTCAACTAGGGAAGAGTGGAGGTGGAGGGGTCTAGATTACGACAGCAACCTAATTGTCCTTTGTTAGACGGTCCATGATGATTCCTACTGTGGATGAGGACAGTCACCCCTTAAATGATTATGTGTTGAAGGTGGCATGTGGTGAATGCCAATACAATGCTCCCCACTTTTTCTTTTTTTTTTTTTTTGCTTAAACTTGCATTGCTTGGTGTCAAGAGTGTCTCCTTCCCAGTAGATTCCATCGCTGAAATCTAAATGAGTCACTACCAACATGAACCTCCTCCCAAGGAGGGCAAGCAGAATGTGGAGAAGCCAGAAACGATGTCACGTAGGGGGTGGATGGGAAAAAGGGCAGTGACTTAGGGAGTAGGCTACTGTATTAAAATATTTGGTTGCCACATGGAAGAAGGAATGGACTAATTCTGTGTGCTTCCCAGAGTGAGAACTAAAGTAAATAGTTCGAAATTACTGTGACACACATTTCTGCTCAAAATGGGAAAGGCCTTTATCTCAAGCTTAGCAGTACAACCACAGAGCCAGGCTATTTCATGGAAAAGGGGATTACTGGCATAAGAATTTCCCAAGCGGATGCTGCTTTGGTGTCACAAATGCTGTAGGAGGGACTCTTCTAAGGTCTCTTTCAAATGCAAGGTGATTTGATTCTAATGATCTAGAAATGTTACTTTGATATAATTTCAGTCTCTATGACTATCTAATGAGAATGTTGATTAGAGTTGAAGTAGAAACTTACATTGGTCAGACTAAAATTGTAACTTACGTTGTCAGGTGGGTGAAGTTCGGGTTCTAGAGATGTCTTTTGTAGGCTTTTAAGGAAGCCAATCAACATCATTGCATCATCAATATTCATAATTATTAATTAGTGCTAGAAAAGGGAAGGCACTTACATAAAGCGCACAATTATATAAGTTGTACAATTTATAGAAGGTTCATAAAAGGAAGAAAGAAACTGCCCGTGGTGAGCTATTTTTTAAATATTTTTATTGTAATAATGAGCAAACATACAAATATTCTTGACATACAAACACTCTTGGCATGGGCACAATCAGTGGCTCACAATATAGTTGTATATTCATCACCGTGATCATTTTTTTGAACATTTGCATCTCTCTAGCAAAAGAAATAAAAAAGAGAAAAAGAAAAATGCATTCGTGCCATGCCCTTTACCCCTTCCTCTCGGTGAGCTACTTCTGAATGGTGTGCCTAGGCTTTCCGTGAGGCTACAGGCTGCTGACTGCAGTTCTTGCTCATGGCTGCATTCCCCCCACTCTGATGTGTCAGGCACATGCTTAGACGCTGCTTTCCAACAGACAGTGAGATGTAACTTTCCCTATTCACAACTGCCCCTCTGGCCCTTAAAATATTTCATACTGGCACATTTTATTTTCTAAAAAAAAAAAATAGTTTGTATTTGGCTTTCTGCTTTCTTTCCCATAGGTTACCAGAGAAATCACTTATGAAAAGCTAAAGCACTGGGTCAGCTCAGCCAACATGAAAGACACGGCTGTGGATCTGTACCTGCCCCAGCTCCAGCTTGAAGGGTACCACGAAGATCTAACTTTGATATTGGCAGCTTTGGGGATGACTGATGTCTTTGATGACTCGGTGGCCAACCTGTCTGGCATAACCGCAGGAGGAGGCCTTGTGGTCTCTAAGATAATCCATAAGGCCGTGCTGAGGGTTACTGAGGGTGGCTCAGAGTTCACATCTACCAACCAAACAAGCAAAGTGGAACATCCTGTCCTATTCAAGGTGGACTGTCCTTTCCTCTTCCTTATTCAACACAGGAGAACAGAGATGATTCTTTTCTATGGCAGAGTCACCACCCCATAAGGAAAGGAATGAATTAATGCTTAAATAACTTCCTACTTCTTCACAATAGCTGGATTTTAGCAGCTTGTAGAATTCACAAAGATTAAAGGGATAAACCAAGATTCTTAGCAATGTTTTTCTTTCAACTGTCCCCTGCAGAATATCTATCCCATCTCTCCTCGGCTCAGTTTACATTGGGTAAGCAAGTTATAGCATGCCCTAATTTTCAGCTGAATTTATTTAAATACTAAGAGCAATTCTGTTTTTTTCTTAAGCAGTTCAAAAGTGACTCAGAATCTCATTTAGAGGTTGTTAAAATATGGAATGCCTTTTTCCACAGAAACAATATTACTCAGCATGATTAGGTTACCAAGTTAGCTCATGAAATGTGTTTAGCTCCCCTGTGCCTGAACTAAAGATGTTGGGTAGAGAAGCTAACCATCACTGGATATCTGCTATGCTAAACATCTCCACCGATGACACTTTAATTCTCACCCAAGCTCTGAGAAGCAGTTATTATTATCTTCATTTTTTAAACATTTTTATTGTGAAATATTACATATACAAAAAAGCAATAAATTTCCAAGTACATTTTAACGAGTAGCTATAGAACAGATTTCAGAGTTTGGTATGGGTTACAGCTTCACAATTTCGGGTTTTTCCTTCTAGCTGCTCTAAGACACTGGAGACGAAAAAGAAATATCAATATAATGATTCAGTAGTCATACTCATTTTTAAATCCTAACTTCTCTATTATAACTCTCCCTTCTCTTTTGATCCTTCTCCCAGTCTTCAGTGACATTTCTGCTATGCCCGTTCTAACTTTTTTCATGTTGAAGAGGGGTGCCGACAATATGGGCAAGGGGGACGGAACTGGTTGATGTTCTTGGAGAAAACGGCCGTTCTGGGTTTCAGGACTTATCTGGCCTAGGAACCATCTGAAGGTTTTAGGTTTCTGAAAAGTAAACCCTGGATGTTCTTTAGGATTAGCAGGAAAGATGCTGGCTGGGGTGTTGCAAACCTTGGTAATTAGGAATATCTAGCTGAAGCTTGCTGAAGAATAGCCTCCAGAATAGCCTCTCAACTCTATTTGAACTCTCGTAGCCACTGATACCTTATTTTGTCACATTTATTTTCTCCCTTTTGGTCAAGAAGACATTGTTGATCCCTCAGTGCAAGAGCCAGGCTCATCCCTGGGAGTCATGCTCCATGTTGCCAAGGAGACTTTCACTCCTAGATGTCGTGTCCCATGTAAGGGGGAGGAGAATGATTTTAGTTGCGGATTTGGGCTCAGAGAGAGTGTTATCTCCATTTTAAAGATGGCAAAACTGAGACTTAGGTTCAGTCATTTGTCCAAGGACATGCAAGGGGCAAATAACAGATTGGATTTTCAAGCTCAGAAGGTTTGATGCAAGCCTTTAACTCTTCATCCTGATTTAACCCTGAGACTCAAGCTGAGGCCCCTGTGGGAGAACATGAAATGGAAAGAAAGAAAAGGAAGGGATATCCCCTCGCCTTTCCTTTGTATACACAACCAGGCATACTTTAGAAATAACAGTTGTAGAACATTTGAAGGTCTACAAAGCAGTTTCATACTTGAAATCATTTATCAGGCAAAGTGTTAGTTTTAAAATTATTTTTATGTGGATACCTATATAAAATAAAACTTGCCCTTTTAACCATTTTAAGTGACTAATTCAGTGGCATTAATTACATTCACAATGTTGTGTTACCATCACCATCATCCATTACCCAAACTTTTTCACCCTCTCCAACAGAAACCCTGTCCCCGTTAAAAAATAACTCCCCATTCTTCTCTCCCCTTGCCCTTGAAAACCTCTAATTTTCTTTCTGTCTCTGAGAATTTGCCAATTCTAGATATTTCATATAAGTAGAATCCTATAATATTTGTCCTTTGGGGTTCGGTTTATTTCACTTAGCATAATGTTCTCCATATTGTGGCATGTTTCAGACCTCCAGTCCTTTGTATGGCTGAATAATCTATTATATGTATATGTCACAACTTGTTTACTCAGCCACCTGTTGATTATCACTTGGATGCTTCCACCTTTTGGCTAGTATGAATGATGCTGCTATGAATATTTGTATAGAAGTTTCTGAGTATGTATCTTCAATTCCTTGGTGTAAAATGTGATTTTATTATATGTGTTTCCCTTTTGTGTACCCCTCTCCACTTTGTAGTCCCCACTTCCTCATCGTCGAGCATTGTGGTCCCTACCAAGCATCCATTCTAATTCTCCCTCCAGGGATCCCACTAAGACAGCACTGATCCTTGTCAGCGTCAGTGCAGAGCAGAATGAAAACTGCACTGGCTATCAGGTCAGCTGATCAAGGTGGAAATCCCGATTCTTCACACTCAGAATTGACAACCTTGGTGTTTCAGTGTGCTAAAGCTGCCAGAAAGGTGGGCCATGGTGGCTCAGCAGGCAGAGTTCTTCCCTGCCATGCTGGAGACCTGGGTTCGAGTCCTGGTGCCTGGCCATACAGAAAAAAAAAAAGAAAATAAAACTGCCAGAAAGCAATATACCAAAAATAGATTGGCTTTTACAAAGGAGATTTATAGGTTACAAATGTAAAGTTCTAAAGCCATGAAAATGTCCAAATTAAGGCATCAATAAGAGGACATCTTTACTCAAGAAAGGCCAATAATGTTCCAAGTTTCTCTGTTACATGTGAAGGCACATGGCAAAGTCTGCTCTCCTTCTTTCCCAGCTTCTGGTTTCTAGAAGACGTGACTGCCCATTTCTCCAGTAGGCTCTGGTGAAAGAGTATGGCCATTGCTATATGGGCATGAAATGCCAGCCCTAGCTCTTTTCAGCAGGTGGAATCTCAGTGTTCTCATGAGGCTTAATGGCCATGACTTTTAAGAAAAATATTTTTAAATGATTTTTTATTGAGAGACATCATATATTCATATACCATAGAATCATCCAAAGTGTACAATCCGTGGTTCACAGTATCATCACGTAGCTGTACATTCATCATCACAATCAACTTTTATTACTCCAAAAACAATAAAAATAAGAATAAAAATTAATGTTAAAAAGAACACCCCCAAAATCCCATGCCCACCTATTCCCTCTATTGTTTATTTATTTTTTGTCTTTTGCTCTTCTTACTCATCTGTTCATACACTGGATAAAGGGAGTGTCAGTCTCAAGATTTTCACAATCACATGGTCACACCTTAGAAGCTCTAGAGTTACTCAATTATCTTCAAGAATCAAGGCTACTGGATTACAGTTCAACAGTTTCAAGTATTTCCCTCTAGCTATGCCAGTACACCAAATACTAAAAAATGGGGCATCTAACCACTGCATAAGAATAACCTCCAGAATGACCTCTTGACTCTATTTGAAATCTCTCAGCCACTGTAACTTTCTTTGGTTTCATTCCTCTTCTGCCTTTTAGTAAAGAAGGCTTTCTCACTCCCTCAATGCCAGGGAGTCAGGTCCCCTGCTGCCAGGGAAATTTACACCTCTGGGAGTCATGTCCTATGTGCATGTGTGGGAGACAAGTGAGTTCACCTGTGGAGTTGGCTTAGATAAAGAAGTGCCTTGACTTTTTCATGTGGTGTCTTGGTTTCACTTATGAAAAAATATTATTAATAAAAAGCAGAGAAATTTAAATGATTTTAATTTATTTCATAAATGAATTCACTAAATACATTGCTTTGTCCCCAAATGAATCTATTGATTTTCTTCTTCCTGAATTCTATGTAGGTTGTATCAATAGGAGTCTTGTTCCATTAGTATTTTTTTCTTCTAAAATTCAAACCGTTTTGACTTTGTTCCTAGACTTGCATTTCTATGTTGATTGGACATTGAGGGCTATAATTTCATCTATACACTCATTATTTTATTCCTCAAATTCCTTTACCTTTTCCCTTCAAACTGTATTACCTTGGTTCCCACAGCCACACACAGTTCCATCCTCTTCATCTCATTCCATTCTTCTATCATCCTCTGTCCCCTTATTTTCATTTTTTCAGCCATGTTTGTTTCTTCTTCTCCTTTGGGGAAATGAAAATTGTCCTAACTCTACTAGAACATCAATGATTCCCATACTGACTTACCTTGTGTTTTGGATTGCCAAAGCTGCCAAAATGCAATATACCAGAAATGGGTTGACTTTTAATGATGCGGATATATTAAATTACAAGTTACAATTCTAAGGCCAGGGAAATACCCAAATTAAGGGATCAAAAAGAGTATATCTTCACGGATGAAAGGATGATGGCATCTGGGGTTCCTCTGTCACATGGGAAGACATCTGCTGGTCCATTACTCCTGGGTTCTGTTGCTTTTGGTTCCATGGTCCTTGCTTGTTTCTTTACAGACATGTCTCTGAGCTCTTTGTGTCCTGCAGTTCTCCTAGCGTTTCTGGGGTATTTCTCTCTCTCTCTCTCTGCATCTTTCACTTTGCTTCATCTCTCTACTCTCTGTATATGTCTCTCTGTGTTTTCTGTCTTTATTCTCTTCATGGGGGACTCCAGCAAAAAGATTAATACCTACCTTGAATGTGTGTCACATTTTCATGGAAACTGCCAAAATGTCCCACCCACAATGGGCTTATACCCACAACAATGGATTAAAATAACATGGCTTTTCTGGGGGGTATATAACAACTTCAAACCAGTATACTCCTGAAACAGAAATAACACTCAATGATGCCAGACTTTATGCAGGACTAAGAAATTTTCCTTCCACTGTAATGTGTTATACCTGAATTTAATCACAAAATTATTGTTGACTATATAAATAGTTTGATCGTTGATTAATAAATCATTGTTTTAAATGGCACAGGATCCATTTTATAGGAGGAAAACACAATGCAGTCAAAATGAGATTGCAAGTTTACTCCCCACCACCCACCCCTGAAAACAGGTGTAGATAAGAATGCTGCACACAGGACACACCAGGGTTTTATAAACTAACTACCACCCGTGTACATGCTAAATTTCCTTACACACAAAGACAAATAGTAAGTAGAGGGCTTTGCATTCCACCCAATGAGGGCAAGTCAAAATGAAGCAGAAGAAAAATATCCAGCCACAAAACAAAACAAGCGTGGGGGGAGGGAGAGGAGAGAGAGAATCTATGTAAAAAATGCATGTAAAAATCAGCGATTAAAAAAAAATAAAGAGAATTTGGAAAGTTAAATACCATATTTTTAAAAGATAAATGCTTTTTTTGGTAGCTAGTACAGAGCAAAGAAAAATGCTTTTATTTCAAATGAAGAAGATATATTTTTTTAAAAAAGTGAAATATGTATTGAATATACACAGATAAGCAAAAGTGACAATGGAGTTGATTAATAAGGTTCGTAGAAAGTCCTTTTTTCATATTTGGCAAAAATATTTCACTTCAACTCATCAACATTTACATCTTAAAATGACTCACCTTGTATATAGCTTCCTTCCACTCTTAATGTATAGCTGTGCACTTCAACCTGTGCATGAATCTATGAGAATATGATGAAGCTCATAAATCAATCAGTAAGCCAACACGTGTCAGTTGAGCATCCAAAGGGAACATGGTGCCACCCAAAGATTCTCAGCCTTCAACATGGCAACAAGAAGACAACATTGTACAAGGAAACCTCACTCTCTTGCCCAGCCCAGATGTCCGTTGGGCCTGACAGGGAGGGTGCCTGAGGGAGGGTCTCCAAAAGGCAATTCTGTCCAAACAGACGTGCTGAGTCATTGTGAATCTATTTTAAGAAAACATTGGCAAAAGATGAAAGATAAGATTTGAAATGAAATAGTTTATGAATTAATCTCCTTGATCTTGGTGTTTAAACATTGAGAAAAAAGAATGAGGGGGAGACATCTGCCAAAATAATGAGTAAATCATTAAGCCCACCACTTAAAACAAGATTCACCTCCCACTATTTAGAGCAGGAGACCCAGATGCCTAAAGGGTCAGCAGTAAACACTTGAAATTATTTTCACAGGAATAATTAAAACTTCAGAGCATAAAATCATGTATTTCTAAATGGAGGACAATATGTTTCAAACTAAAAAGCCAGATATTATCTGAGAAAAAAAAATTTAAATATTTTTCTTAGCTGTTTGGAAGCAAGTATTCTATTTGGGAAGGAATTATTTGTAGATCAGAGAACCATATGGCCCATAACTTGTGCATTCTCACATTTTCCCTATGAAACAGAAAATTCCAGAATAGAAAACATCCCCCCACTCTTGTACCTTTTAGACAGAATGTTAATAACCCTTGCCACACACTCTATCTTCATACTGATGAGAAATTTTAATATAGGCAGCAGAACTGAAAAAGTAAGCAGTAATGATAATGATAATTAAAACAAAAATAAAAGGGAGGGTGCACATTTGCTTCCAATTTTAATTAACAGTTTTATCTGGGTCATAATTCCCTTCGGGCAGGGCTGGTACGAGTATTTATAAAATTTAGAAAGGCTTTTCATTTATGAAGACATACCAAAGAAATAAAACAGGAAGCTTGAAATCAGGCAAATGCCTTGAATGTATACATTGCTTCTGAGTAGTAGGAAGTACTGTCTAGCGCAGCCTTGCGTTTTCCTGGCATATGACACAATCACTCCGACCATTTTTTGATACAACCCAGGCTATATGGGGTTGATTTCCAAACTATCCAGGGATCTTTATTTAAATTATAACACTTTCATTATGTTACACTCCTCTGTGACTGAATAAGGTACTAGTTACTAAAGTGAGCAGAGATGTCTGAAACTGTAATAATATTTCCTTGAGCATATGGAAGGCTTTGGAGATAACTCCTGAATTATTGATTATTTTTTGTGTAGCTCTTTTTCAGGCTCTGGTAGAATCTGTAAATAATCTATGTACGCAGTCTTATTATATTGTATATTGTCATTATCACATAGGTTGCTATATAATATGCATATTTTATATGCTATAATGTATTATTATTGTCATATATATTCCCAGGCTAGTTAGAGAACTGGGCTGGAACTACACGGGTGTATAGATAAGAGGAAAACAGTGGGGAAGATGTGCTAAAATTATTTTTTTCTTCAAGCCTTTGTTCACCAAAGCCAATCTAAGGCAGATATTCCCCTTTTGGTCATTATAACCACTTCCGCTTCAGCTGGGTTCCATATCCTCTCTTCAGGGTAAATATCATTTCAGTGCCAGTTTATGTGCTATTTTTTGAACAATACAGAGATTAAGATGAGAGGCATGAGAGGTATAGACAGGCAGACTTTCAAGAGAACTATCAAATACATGATTTATTCAGGCCCAAATTTTTGTAGCCCTATTTTTTAATCGTACATTTTGAATATCTGTCACACATGAAGTGGGCATGGCTGGATTAGGAAAATGGAACGACAACACGAAGTGAAGGCCGGTTTTTACTTAATGGACTGTGGCTGAAACCTCTAGGTGAAAAGAACAGAAAATTGCTTCTGAGCCAAGTGCCATGTCAAAGACCACCACTCCCCGCCCCCACCCCGGCCCTGAATTTAAAGGGGATCAAAGGAAGTCCTGTTGATTTAAGCCAGAATGTGCACAAAGTTTCATTTTCATCCTTAAAAGAGGAAAAAAACCCTTCATACTGTAAAATTGTTTTCCATCTGTTTATCACAGCAGTTCTATTGGAAAAAAATGATGAGTTTTCTCTATTTCATAGCTGGGAAATGCAAGATACAGAAATGTGGCAAGTCTTTCTTTAAGACCTTAGGCAGAAATAATGAGGGGGCAGAGGTCTTGGATGCTAAAATATGTGTCCCGGATGGGATTATTTGGCAAGCCGGAGGATTTTTCAAAGTTACCAAATCTTTCAAAAGTCCCCACCTATGGAATAATGGACTGAAATATGGACACAGAGTAAATTTCAAAAACTGTTCTCTTTCAGGGGGTATCAAAAAGATACGGTTTAATTTTTTTAAATAAATTTTTTCTTTACAAGAGCAGTTGTGGGTTATATGGAACAATCATGTATAAAATACACGATTCCCATATACCAGCCCACCACCAACACCTTGCATTGGTGTGGAACGTTTGTTACAATTGATGACAGCACATTTTTATAACTGTACATTAATTAAAATCCATGGTTTAACTTAGGGATCACTGTTTGTGCAGTGTAGTTATATGAATTTCTCAAAAAATATTATTCTTACCATATTTACAATCGAATATTTCCGCTTGTAATCACTTCCAGGTCTATATTTCAGTGTTCTTAATTGCATTCACAATGTTGTGCTACCATCACCACTACCCATTACCAAATCATTTCCCTCATTCCAAATAAGAAATCTATAGATTTTAAGCCTTAATTTCCCATTCCCAAACCCTGCCCCATCCCCTATATTCTAGATCCTGACTGTGTGAATTTGCTTATTCTAATTGTTTCAAACCAGCAATATCAAACAATATTTGTCCTTCTGTGTCTGGGTTATTTCACTCAATGTGATGTTTTTAAGGTTCAACCATGTTGTCACATGTATCAGGATTAATACCATTTAATGTTTAATGTCATTTCTTTTTACAGCTAATATTTCATTGTATTTATGACATTTTATTAACTATTCATCAGTTGATGGATACTTGGGTTGCTTCCAATTTTTGGTAACTGTGAATAATGCCACTATGAACATTGGTGTGAAAATATCTGCTCAAGTCTCGGCTTTTAATTCTTTTGGGTATATACCTAGTAGTGGGATTGCTGGGTCATATGGTAGCTCTATATTTAGCTTTCTGAGGAACCACCAAACTGTCTTCTACAGCAGCTGCACCATTTTGCATTTCCAACAGCAATGAATGAGTGATTCTATTTCTCTGTATCCTCTCCAACACTTATTTTCTATTTTTTTTTAAATAGCAGCCATTCTAGTGGGTATGAAATGGTTTTGTGGTTTTGATTTGCATTTCTTTGATGGCTAATAATGTTGAACATCTTTACATGCTTCTCACTATCTGTATATCTTCTTTGGAGAGATGCATGTTCAAGTCTTTTGCCCGTTTTTAATTGGGCTGTATATCTTTTTGTTGATAAATTGAAGGATTTCTTTATACATTCTGGATATTAATCTTTTACAATGATTTAATTTTAACAGACATGAAAATGTTTTCCTTCAAGGATTTCAATAAATCAAATACTGCACAGCACATGTTTATGAAGCAAAGTGCTTAAACTGGCTAACACACACTTAGCATAACTATATTAGCTCTGTATTAGTGGAATGCAAATTAGATTAATCAGCTTTTTAAATTTATGGACACCTTTGATAATCTGATGAAAGCTACTGACCTTTTCCCCCTAAA
>PVIY010046832.1:0-18216 GCA_004026745.1 Myrmecophaga tridactyla
AAGAAAAAAAAAAAAGTAAAACAAAACCTGAATAAATATAGCAAGTCACAGAAAGTTCACAGAAATGGAAATTACAGTCAAAGTTATAAAAGATTTGAAAGTCTATCTATAACATTTTAAAGCCTTAGTATCAAATAATATATATCAATACAAATTACAATTTAGTTTTTTCTCAAAGTGACAAAGTTTTCTTGAATTATTAGTCGGTTTTTAGTAAGACAATATAAAAGTTTTTTTCTGAATAATCAGTGTAAAAGGCAGAAAGTCTGTGTTTTATCAGAATAACTTCTTGCTCTTTAAGTTAACTTTATCATGTCCTTTGTTGTTTAAAAATATCAAGTCTCCTCACTTTTAAAAGAGCTAAGTCTTATCCTTAACTTCAGTTAAATAAGAAGCCAAATATTATTTCAAACCTGACAACTTTTAACATTTTGTTTTCTAAAGGTCAAACACTAAACGATATTTTTTATTCCAAATAGTTGCAAGGGATTTGTTCTTTCACCTTGTAAAAAAAACAAAAAAAAAGTGCTAAAGGCAGTTACATTCATTTAATATAAGTTGTATGAGAAATGTTCAATGTTATGAAAATTAAAAGAGATTTTCTAACTTTCTGTTGGTTACTGATATGCAAAATATTAGACAACAATATACTGCTGCTAGTTATGGCTTTAGTTATTTTAAAGATATTATATGACACAGGAAACAGCCAAATTCCATCGCCAGTTACACGGTTTTACTCTGATGCATCTCTGAAAATGCTTGTAGTCAGAAACAGGTCAGAGATTCATCTGCAACAAAAGGAGACTTTTAAAAGAAAGCAAGGCAGGTGTACAAATTATGTTCTACCGGTTAACTAATATAACCCTAGTAAAAAAGTAAAGAAGAAATTAGACCTCTGTTTTAACTAAAGTGCTCACATGTATAAGCCAGGCTTCTAGTGCTGCGCTTAGTATCTTCCCATTTGAGTTATTAGTACAGCCCATTTCTATGGCCCCCAAACTATAAAGATACCAGCCATGTCTTCTGGTTATGCCAGAAGGATGGACACATCTTGCTACTACAGACATCTGCAACTCTGCCTGCTGGAAAAGGCTCCAACGCCTTGGCTCTTCAATGGATACTGCCTCCAGACTGGCTCTGCTACACAGAGTAGAGGGCCCGATGGGTCAGGCCAGTGGAACCCTGGAGCCCATCTTCCTGTTCTCGAGAGGACCAAGAACAGTACAATATGAAAAATGCATCAGAGATAAAACCACCAGGAAAATCATGGCTGGTGATGTGGTTAGAACTTAAAAGGGTGCAAATGGCACTAAGGCCTGCTCCCGTGCAGGGACAGCATGGGTAGTAGAGTAAGCCTAGCACTTGCCCAGTGGCAGCCAATGTTCTGAGGTCAATAAAAGAAAACCCTACAGTAATTTCACTCACAAAAGACCTTTCCATCTGGGTACCCACTGAACAGCTATGTTTGAGCCCCTAAGCTTCTTTCCTGCTTCATCTAAGTTCATCTTTCTTCCTTGATTGAGCTGTGGCCTCATACCACAATTAAACTGACTGTTAAGAGAACATCTAAACAAGACTCACCCACCCATGACATCTGTTTGGGATGGTGTGACCTAGATGATTGCTGAGTATGGCATGCTAAGCACCAGAACTCCTTTGTGTATTAAGACAAACTGCTTCTAATTTAGCTGTGCGCCAGCACACAGGATGACTGTCCACACTGGAATGTGACTGAAACATCATTCTACAGCAGGATGTATGGACAGAAAGACAAAACAGCTGTAAACGAGCCAGATCATATTTGCTTCTCCCTAGTGCTGGAGCTTTAAATGCTCTAGCACAAGTAACAGCTTTAATTTTACTGCTCATGTTCTTAAAGATAACAAATATGAAAAAAGTAGTGCTGTAAAACTGTACGACTTTAAACATGCTCACTGCATGTACTTGTGCCATGATTGGCAGAGCTTGCTGCTCATGTATTCCTGATGAACATACAAATGTCAGCAATGCATTACCACACTTGCAGAAGTCTACAAACATACCCCAAATTAAGGGTTTACAGACACTTAACTCCTCCTCTTGGTTTACTCACCCATGCAGTAAAGTTATACTCTTCTTATTAGCACACTGACAGTACTGATTATTTGTCTATCTTTGCCTCATTTCTCAATATCGCAAGCCGTAAACCTGTAACCTCCTGTTCTCACACTCAGGGACTTATGCGGAAGAGATGGCAGAAAGATGGTAAAAGTTGTGGCACAGGGTGGATTGTAACATAATATTTTGCATTTTTTCAGTATCTCACAACTCTTCTAACTTTGTCAGCAATTATGCACATTCCTGTACATATTCTCTCAGCTCTGTGTCTTCCTTATCTTTCCTCAGGGTTAACTCCACGAGAAGTTGTGCCCAGACAGACAAACATTAAGAAGCGATTAAATCAGCAACACGGGCCGGCACTCTCTGGAAGCCTTCTTTTTTGTCTCTATGCTCACTACAAGCGCTGCCTCGCCCTCTGTGTGAAAGCAGATTGCTTTCACATGGAGCTCTGAGTAGACCACCTTCAGAGCAACTGCCTCGTCTCCTGTATTAAGTCCCCTAATAAAATTCATGTCTCAATCAATGCCTGGGATTTCCTTTGGTCTTGTGGCTGGACAGCCCCCTGTTAGAAGAAAACTAGGGGAATCTGTATATGGTTTTTGGTTAATGATGATGTATCAATATTGATTTATTAATTGTAACAATTGCACCACACTAATGTAACATGATAATAAGGCAGGAAACTGGGCTTGGGGTATATGGGAATTCTATTATCTTCATAACTTTTCTGTAAATGTAAGGTTGTTCTAAAATAAAGTTATTTTTTTTTTAAAGTATGGCTAACTCCCAAAATAGCAAAGAGAAGAGAAAACGCAATGTAAAACCAAAATGACCAGAAAGAGGGGAGAAAAAGCAATGTAAAACCAAAATGACCATAGCAAACAAAAAGTCAAACAAAATTGTTTTTAAAATGTCTCAGCAAATGCTGGTGAGAGGTGAAGACACTGGATCATTCTTACATTGCTGGGTATTCCTATGTTGCCACTCTGGAAAACTGTGTGACCCTTTCTTATAAAACTAAAGATGCACTTATCATATGACCCAGCAGTTAGACTCCTGGACATTTATCCCAGAGAAGTGAACACTTATGTTCACCCCAAGTCTATACATAGACTGTGCTGGTTTGAAGCTGTTATGGACACAGAAAAGCTCTGTTCCCTTATGCCATCCCTGCGGGTGTAGACCTGTCCAGGGTGGGACCTTTTGATTAGACTGTTTCAACTGAGATGTGACCCAGCCCATCCAAGGTGGGTCTTAATCCTTTACTGGAGTCCTTCATGAAAGGATGAAAAATAGGAAAAGCCAAGAGAGCCGAGAGAGAAACACACAGAAGCTGAGAGAGCCACTGAAGCCAGAACCTGAAAGCACCAAAATTTAGAGTGAAGGACGAGCAGACACTGGCCATGTGCCTTCCCACGTGACAGAGGTGTCTTAGATGCCGGCATCCTTTCTTCAGAGGAGGTATCCTTTAGTTGATGCCATAATTTGGACATTTTCACAGCCTTAGAAAGCCAGCCCATTGCTGGTATATTGCACTGCGGCAGCTTTAGCAAACCAAAACAGATGTTCATAGCAGCTTTATTTGCAATAGCCCTAAGCTGGAAACAACCTAAATGTCCTTTAGTGGGTAGATGATTAAACTGGCATATCTATACCATGGAACACAACAATGTGTATGAATTGCAAGAAAATTATGCAGATGGGAAAAAAGACATTTTCAAAAGGTAACACAAAATTATAGATATGGGGAACAGATCAGTGTTAACTACTGACAGTGTTAGTAGTTAGGGACAGGGATGGAGGGTAGAAGGAAGTTGAGTGTGGCTATAAAAGGGCAGCAAGACAGAATCCTTGTGGTGACAGAACTGCTCAGTATCTTGTAGATATACAAATCTACATGTGATAAAACTATATAGAACTAAACGCAAAGACACATACACACAAGCGCATGGAAAGCTGGAGGAATCTGAATAAAATCCATGGGTTATATGAATGCCAATGTGATTTGTGACTACAGTGTGCAAGATGTTACCCTCAGAGGAAACTGGGCGTGGCAGGCACACCCTAATCCCCAGCCCTGTGGGTGTCGATTGGCTCCTGGCAATGGGGATTGAAGGCTGTGGATAGCCTTAATGTTGCTAACCAGCTCAGCCTGGATGAAGTAGCCGTCCCGCATCCTCCGGGGGGTCCAATGCAATCACAAGGCCCTCTAAACGTAGAGGGAGACAGAAGAACCAGAGTCCAAGGAGCAGAAGTGATGAGGGAGGCAACGTGGGAGTGACAGGATGTGGGGGTCGGAGGATGGACGGGGCCGTAAGCCAGGGAGTGGGGGCCGCCTCGGGAAACTGGGAAGTGAACAGATTTTCCTCCAGAATCTCTGGAAGGGACCAGCCCTGTCGAGACTTGATTCTTGCTCAGTGAGACCCATTTGAAAATAAAACATATGATAATAAACATGTGTGGCCTTAAACCACTAGTTTGTGGTGATTTCTTACAGCAGCCGGGTGCAGGGTGCGAGGGACCTCTCAACATGATTTCTTACAATTGCCTGTGAATCTACACTATTTCCAAATAAAAGGTTTCAATAAAGAAATGTTACTAATATATTAACTAATATAGGGGCTGACAAACTTTTCTGTAAAGGGCCAGACAGTCAATATTTTAGGCTTGGCAGGCCAGACAATCTGCTGTAACTTCTCAGCTTTGTCGCAGCTTCCCAGGCAATATGTAAATGAATGGGGGAGGCTGTGTCCACTGAAACTTTATTTACAAAAATTAGCAGAGGGCTGGATTTGAGGTGCGGAGCTGTAGCTTGGCACATTCTGACCCAATGGAAGGGAGGAAAGGAGAAAAATGGGAAGTAAAAGAAAAGGACATTAACCAGAAAACAGAAAGAGAAGGCAGAAATAAGTAAAAAAGTATCAGTGGTCACAAAAATATACACAGGTTAACTTCACCTGGTTAAAAGTCTGACAGTACCTGGCTGAATGACATCAAACCAGTACCCGCTCATAAGGGAAAAACCACACAGACAAGACAGAAAAGGAAGGACCTCTGCCTAGATTCTCCATCAGAAAGAAACGTCAACATGAAAACAAATTAATGATCTTAGCATAAAAATGCAGGGAGAACGCCCTTTTTTTTCCGACCAAGCAGATCTTTCAAGATTGCTGAAGTCCAAAGGAGGAATGCTAAAAGAACAACTACCCCAAACCTGGGATTGTCTTTTAGTGTGATATAATTTATGATTCCTTCTGGGAATCAATTGGCATTCCTGAAAAAATACATACATGCAATTTTCTGATAAACTTTAATGCAGTTAAGATTCATTCCAGGAAACCACTAACCCTCACACCAGACTGACACTTTCATTCAACATTATATGGTTGAGATCTAGTAATTCACTTTCTTTTCACTGATGCATAGGATTCCACATAGTAATAGAGCTTTGGTGACCTTTACCTAAACATTCTTTTCTAATCCATTATCGAATTCATTCTCTTTTCCTATAAAACATCCCCGTCAAGAATGAATCTCTGAGTTGGTCTACTAGAGGCCTTTTCACTTGCAGTAAGATTAAAATAAACCCTTCACATGTGTTTATTGGGGAAAAAAAAGAAAAAGGAAGGCAGAAAAAAAGGAATTGTAAACAGATACTCTAGGAAAATGCTAGCCAAAAGAAAGCTGATGCAGTAATATTAAAATCAGATAGAAAATAGAACTTAAAGGCAAATGCATTAGGATACAGAGGGATATTACATAATTATTCAATAAGTGCACCAGAATATAAAACAATCATGAACTTGTTCGTATTTACCAACTTAGCCACCTAATATATAAAGCAAAAACTGAAAGACAAGGACAGACTGATCAAATTGTGAATAAATATTAGGCCACAAAATAAGTTCCCACAAATATCAAAGTCCTAAATGTGATAAACAAAACTTTAAAACTATTAGAAGAAAATATAAAGAAATATAGCTTTGACTTGGGGTAGAGAAGGATTTTTTCAGAAGACCTCGAAAGTAAAAGCCAGAATGAAAAAGAAAAGCAAAGGCTTTTACTATCTTAGAACTAAAAACTTCTATATGACAAAAGATACTAGATATAAGATTAAATGTTAGGCGAAAGACTAGAAGGAAATGGTTACAACATATAAAGAACTCTTAGAACTAAATCCCGCAAAAAAAGGAAAGAAAAAGAAAACAAAATAAGCCAAATGGAAAAAACGGGCAAAGATTATGAACAGGAGATTTATTTGAGAGAAAACTTTAAACGGCCAGTTATCATTAATCATATCTTAATGGTGATCACATAAATGCAAGTTTAAATAGATTCCATTTCACCCCAACTGGTTGGCAAAAATATAAAAGTCTGTTAACACTAAGTGTTAGTGAAATGCCAACTTAAACCCTGATTGTGGGAGAGGAAACTGGTAAGCCACTTTCAAGAGCTATTCGGCATACCCCAGTAAATTTGAAGAAGCCCTTATTCTCTGTACGCTCTCTCACATGCACACTGGGAGCCCCTTAAGTGAATGTTTACTGCACAGTATCTGTAACATTGAAAAATGTAAAATAACCCCAAAAAGGGAATGAGCAAAAAGAAAAAAAAGCTACATTAATATGCTGAAATGCTACAGGGAGTTAGGAGTGAAAAGGAAATCTATTAGTAGTGCAATGGTGAGTAAACAATGTAAGATTTTGGACAATGCAGATATTATTAGACTTTATTATTTATGTAAATTTAAAAACCAATATCTACCCCAAATTAAATTCAAGTTATGCATATATCAATGTGTACTTTAAAATATAAAAAAACTCCCCCAGTCCCACTCTGGAAAGATAAGGAATAAAGCAAGGGGCTGGGGATGGTGGTAAAGAAAGCCAAAGGGAACAACAAAAGAAGGAAAAGGTCATTGGGAGTAGAAAACGAGAAAAAAGACATGAAGGAAATATGTTCAAAATATTTACAACAGTTGCTTCTGGTTGGCAGAATTCTGGGAGCCTTAAAGCACAGCCTTCAAGACCACAGCCCTGGGGCTGCAGATGTGCCGGCTGAGGCAGGAAGCTGGGGGGTGACATCACTTTCCTAAGTAAAACAGTCAAGGGTGGGAGAAACTCGTATTTCCATTTATTGTTATGAGAATGCAAACAGATGCAATCTTCCCACATTGTCTTACATTTTTCTTTGCATTCCCCTTGACCCAGCAAAACAATTTTTTGGTCGAAGTTCTTCCTTCTGAAACACCCAGAGAAGAGCGCAAAAATGCGTGTTGCAGGTTCAATTCCTGGTCCATGCACTCCCCAAAAAACAAGCAAGCAAGCAAAACAAACAAAAATTCAACAAATGGTGCTACAATAACAGGATACTCACAGGGAAAAATACTGAAATGTGACCCCATCACAAGCACACGCAAAAAAATACACGTGCTGTGTCTGTGGGTATAAATAATGTTCACAGAGGCACCAATTGTAAAGTTCATTTATAGGAGACTGATTATAGTATATGCATTAAAAAACAGGTGGATTTCCATATAGTGGTATTGAAAGATGCCAAATACATTATTACAAACTGCAGGCTACAAGAAAAATGTGGCACGTGATCCTGTTTTGTTAAATAAAGATAATGTCTGCGTAAGAAGGTGTTATGTGCTATATTTAGCCCCCCTCCAACCAAAGTGGGGGGATTCACACTAAACTGCTGGTGATTTCACCAGTGAAGGGGCTGGGGCTGGGCTTAGGGAAGGGGGTGGGTGGCATCATTTCCTATTTTCCACCTTTTTTTTTTATAACTATGGTCTAATGTTCACCATGACCACGGGTTGATCTGGTGATCTGGGAAAAACCATCAAAGCCACCTGCACAGTGTAGAGGGACAGTGACAGACAGACAGACCCGAGTGGGAAACTGAAGGGGTGGAGGCGCTGGAGGTCCACTCCGGCACCCCAGAGCACAGCTGTGTGGCTCAAAAGCTGCAGCTGGAACTCAGGGCTGCGCCCTGTTTCCCCTGGGGCTTCCTGGAGTCTCCACAAAGGCTAGATCAAACGATCAGACCTGCCTCAAGGAGCACATGATGGCTGGACAGCCAGAACTGAGCATTATTACATTTTTTCGTATGCTAAATTAGGTTTATGAAATTTGGCTCTCTACGCCTCATTCATAGCTGCAGATTGCACTGCTTTGGAAGGAGCATTTTTGAAAGTAGCTTGCATTAGCAGTAATTAGCTGCTAAACCTCATTTATGTTTACATTTCATGCCAAATTTATGGACATTGCTGGGGAGAGGGGCAGGAATGGCGACATGCCGGTGACCGGCAGAGCTTTCAGGGCGGAGCAAGCAGGACCGCGGACCACCAGCTTCCCTGCAACACGCGTGTCCCACCCACCTTCCAAGGCCAGGCCGCGCAGGGCTCACAGCAAATGTGATCACAGGAGGGTCCTTAGATTAGCAGGATCCTCATCTAATGCCTAAAGATGACCAGAAACAAATGCGAAAGAGCAAAGCAGGCATACTCAAAACCTTCCACCCCACGGTAAAGGCGACTATTGTTCCTGTTACAACAAGAAACCTGACATTCTGGGGTCCTGAATGAGTAATGACCATGTGATACGTTTACAGCATGGTTAGGCCCGAGGCTGAAGGTGTCTCAAAAGCAGGAGGATGTGCGAAGCACTCTGCGGGGGCGAGTCCAGCATTCTGGGACTTTACGGGGCGGCCCAGTGAAAATCACAGCATAAGGAAGGAGACTTGAGTGGGAAGTGAGGAAGCCACTTCTTGGGCTGGAATCAGAACCGCAAGAAAGAAGCCTGATGAGTGGCTGGTAGTGGGAGTTTCTCAGTCTATTTGCAGCCTTCTGGGAGGCTCAGATAGGAACCTTGATCTCACTCTCCTTGCCCTGCCTCAGGTGAGGGCAAATGTTGAGGCAGGGTGGAAAGAGGGTGGCCTCAGGAGAACCTGGCCAGTAGCAGCGACATGGTGTGCCAGGCGTGTCATCTCACTGGGTCCTCCCAGGGGACCTGTGTCCTGCAGACTCTGATCATTTCCATTTTACAGATGAGAAAACTGAAGCCCCGAGAAGTTAAGTGACTGATGCTAAGTTGCACAGCTAGAACCCAGGGCGGCAGGATGAGGGTGCAGGCACGCTGCTGTGAGAAGTTCTTTCCTGGCTTCAGACTTGAGCTTTCTTCTGCTCTGGGACCTGAGGCAAGTTAGTGAACCTTGATGAACCTCGATTTCCTCATCTGGGCGGTGAATACTAAGAAGGACGGTCCTCGTGGGGCGGAGGTGGAGAGGGGAGCACTAGCATCTGCAACCAGCGCCCACGACACCCCCTCCCCTCCCCAGGAAGCATTCTCCAGGGGCAGGGCCAGCTGTTCGCTGCTGGATATGGGAGACCCAGGCGGTCAGCTCTGCAACGCGCAGAATCCTGGCCCAGCTTTCCTCCTGTACCTTTAGAAAACTATAGTCCTGTTCCTTTCAGGCTGAATGGACTTGTAAGACATTTCTACCCATCTTGGCTTTCCATGAGCTTTTGAAAGGGAAACAATTGATTCACAACTCAATGGAGCTACGGAATGTTTTAATAAATCATGGTTCCCCTGATTGATTTTAGTGGTGTTTCCTAGAGTTGTGCAGAATTTCCATCGGCCTGTTCATCACTCATCTGTTGCCGACATGCCTCTATGGCTCCTTAATTGAGTATTAGGTATAGATTGCTTTTGAATTATGAACTGCTATAAGGGGATGACAAGCATCTTCTTAAATTACCACCATAAGAATTCACAGCAAAGACAGCCACTGCATCAACAGAGGATGACTTCAGTGGTATTAGCGTCTTATTTATTTCTCTATGGTATCAAGTCATAAAGACACCATAGAAAGCTATTTTTAATGCCGTCTCCATTCAAATTCTTTCAAATCAATCAGGGGATTGGTATGCAACCTCTATATAATTTAATTTTCTAATATCAGAAACTTGCTTCATTTCAATCAGGGAATCAGGATGTACTGGATGTAACCCAGTACAATTCTGACATTAAAAACTGACTTGGTGTACTCAGGCCTGGAAAGTGTCAACAAGTTCTAATTGGACAGTTTTAATTTTTATCCTGTGTGAGTATATGTTGATGAAAATGCTATGCATCTTTACATTGCCAGCTATAAGAGTGAAAATTATACTGTAAATCACTAGTCACACTCAATTTATTCTGCCTTAGCAGTAAGGAAAAAAGATGTGACTCAAATAAAAAAAAAAAAAAAAGGAAAAATGAGAAAGAAGAGAAAGCTGGGTGTGAGCATGCAGAAAGCAGGTATAAACAATCCCCCCTACAGGTAACTGGTCCCCAGCAGCAAACAGAATATAGTGATCCCTGATATAGTGATCCTGGCCAGTGACCAGTGGTCAGGGCTGGCCACGAGGCAAAGGAGAAGCAGAAGTTCCCTGAGCAGGCCTGGGAGGTGCAGGCTGCTAACCCCCACCTGACTCATTTAGTAAGTGCTTCACTACTAAGTTACACACTTGAGCTGCTAATTCGGAAATTCTAGATCCCAGTATGTGCACTTGTCTTGGAATTTCATGATGTATAGTTTTCCAAATGCCTAAATGCCCGTGGCCCAGGATGGCTACACAATGTGGGGAAAGGAAAAGATCTGCTCCATGTTTTCTTGGGAAAGCAGGGTGCTTTTCTCCAAGTCATCTTGAGGCAATGGGCACCAACTGAGCTCCCTGTGGTGTGATGTATTGCCGGAGTGCAGTGGGGGAGCGAGAGATCCAGCCCTCCCAGCAGAGCTGAGGTCGAGGGCTGGGAGTGCGGTAAACAGATTCATAGTGAGATGCAGAAGGCGCCACAGTGCTTTTTAGCAGTTTTTATTTACTGAACACCCACTATGAGCTGAACGGTTTACATACGTATCATCTTACATAAGCCTCACAAGAACCCCGGAGGAAGATGGTATCCCCTTTTATAGATGAGGGGATGAGGCACAGAGAGGTTAATTGGACAGAGCCCGAAGCTACACAGATAGGATTTGTTCTTGGATCAGGCTGACTCAGAAGCAGATGCTCTGTCTACTACCTTAAAGGTACAAAGCATCAAAGGATCGTGGCACTGCAGGCCCTGTAAGAAGTCTTCCTGGGGAGAGGGTGGGAGGCGTCTTTCAGGTTTTGCTCACATCTGACCTGGGACTTGAAGAAGGATCATGGCTATGATGGTAATGATAATAATGGATACTTACTGAGTGCTTACTATCCACCAAGCATTGTTCTAAGCAGTTCACTTGTTATCTCATTTAATCCTTGCAATTTCCCTATGAAGAGGCATGGTTATTACCCCAATTTAAAAGAAAAGAAACTGACATTTAGAGACCTTGTCATTTGCTGAGGTTCCCGAACTGGTCAGTGGTTGAGCTGGGCTCTGACCCTAGGGCATCTGGCCCCAGGGTCCGTGCTCTTAACCACGGCACCTGATGGTGGAGGTAAAATCACACAAGTGAGGCACGGGAAACATCATGGGCCAAGGACGGGAAGCGCAGGTGTCCTCAGGAGGCAATGGGAGCTGCAGAGGGACAATGACCCCTGCTGACAGGCCACCTCTTGGGCATGATGGATTTTCTATCCAGCATTTTTTAATCCTTGCAGCATCCAACACAGGAGAAACTCCTGTGTGCATTTCCTGGAGGCGGTGAATGCAAGTGAGCGACCGGAGACCTCCCTGGTGGCAGCACGAGATTCCTCATCAGCTGTGCCTGGGTCTGGACCCCAGAGGCCGCCGCCCCTTGCCTCTGCCCCCCCCCCACAACTCTGGCCTGGCAGGTGGGCAGGGGCAGGGGCAGGGCAGGAGGAAGGGAAGGGCTGGGGACCGCCATGGGGCTGAACTAGAGGCCCGCCGAAAGGGACCTGGGCTTCATCCCCGAGGAAGTGCTGAGGTCAGCTGCAAACATCCTACCGTTTCCCCTCAGCTTTCAGTGGCTCACACCTTCCCATACTAAATTCCCAGTATCTTGTGTGGACCGTAAACATTTTTTAACAGAACGTCTTTTGAAGTTGAAGTTAATGGACCTGGGTTTGGGCCATGTGGTCTCTGAAGTGAACCCTCAATTCTGCTGCTGCAGTGTGAAAGCACCACAGACAGAACGGAAACGAATGGGCATGCCTGTGTTCCAATAAACTTTATTTACAAAAGTAAAAGCCGCTGGGTTTGGCCTAGATGGGCTACTCGGCTGACCCCTGTAATGGGAGAAAAGTCTATCATTTAAAAAATACATTTGGGAGATTTCAGTTCAGCCAAACATTCTCGTTTCTTCAAAATGTGGAAGCCTCTGTGCTTTACTCAAAAAATAAGGGAAACAGCAACAACAATAGCAAAGGAACAGTTATTTGTAGTTTGGTTTATAAAACTGTGGATACCATTCCTAATAGACAAGACCAATGGATTTACCCAACAGAGAACACTGCATTAATGAACAGAGCAGAGGCCCAGTACCTACAACCAAGCATGACAGTTGGAGATTTTTACGTCTATCTTCAACTAAGGGTGCCTAGAGCCTTCCATCTAAAGAAGTAATACAGACCCAAAACATTAAAAAAGTTCATTTTTGCTTGAATATAAACAGTTCATTTATTATAGAACAGGTAAACAAAAGTACCAATAAGAGAAACTATAAAAGTTAACCAGCATATTGTTTATACTCAATAACCACATCCTCTATCTTTCCTTCTGGTCTCCTATGTGCCCCCCAGTCCTCCTCCCGCTATCATTCTCACGTTCAGCTTAAGAGAGAAACCTGAACTTCATCAGCCAGTGTACTTACATTATTGTGCTACATTTGGGTAGGACTGTGCTATTCATTTCTGAATTTTTACAATCAGTCCTGTTGCACAATCTGTATCCCTTCAGCTCCAATTACTCAATCTCTACCCTATTTAAATCTCCTGAAAACCTCTGTTCTTAACTGAAATTCTCCAAGTTCATTCATTAATGTTAGTTCGCATCAGTGAGACCATACAGTTTTTGTCCTTTTGTTTCTGGCTAATTTCACTCAGCATAATGTCCTCAAGGTCCATCCACATTGTTACATACTTCATAACTTTATTCTGTCTTACAGCTCTGTAATATTACATTGTATGTATATAATACAGCTTGTTTACCCACTCATCTGTTGATGGACATTTGTCTGTTTCCATCTCTTGGCAACTGTAAATAACGCTCCTATAAACACTGGTGTGCAAATGTCTGTCTGTGTCCTTGCCCTCATGTCATCTGAATAGACACCTAGCAACAGTACTACTGGATCATACAGCAATTCCATACTTAGCTTCCTGAAGAACCGCCAACCTGTTTTCCACAGTGGTTGTACCATTTTACATCCCCACCAACAATGGATAAGTGTACCTCTTTCTCCACATCATCTCCAGCACTTGCCATTTTCTGTATTTTTTGATAATGGCCAGTCTGGTGGGTGTGAGATGATATCTCATTGTGGTTTTGATCTGCATTTCCCTAATAGCCAGGGAAGTTGAGCATCTTTTCATGTGCGTTTTAGCCATTTGTATTTCCTCTTCTGAGAAGTGTCTGTTCATGTTTTTTGCCCATTTTTTAATTGAGTTGTTTGCCTTTTTGTTGCTGAGTTGAACAATCTCTTTATATATTCTGGACTGTCCTAGTTTGCTAGCTGCCAGAATGCAATATACCAGAAATGGAATGGTTTTTAAAAAGAGGAATTTAATAAGCTGCTAGTTTATAGGTCTAAGGTTGAGAAAATGTCCCAATTAAAGCAAGTCTATAGAAATGTCCAATCTAAGGGATCCAGGGAAAGATACCTAGGTTCAGGAAGGCTAATGAAGTTCAGGGGTTCTCTCTTAAGTGGAAAGGTACATGAAGAACATGGCTTCATCTGCTAGCTTTCTCTCCTGGCTTCCCATTTCATGAAGCTCCCTGGGAGGCATGTTCCTTCTTCATCTTCAAAGGTTGCTATCTGGTGGGGTCTCTCTTCTTGTGGCTATGTCATTCTTCTCTGTTCTTTCTAAATCTCTCACATTCTACAAAATGTTTCCTCTTTTATAGGATTCCAGTAAACTAATCAAGAACCACCCAAATGGGTGGAGTCACATCTACCTAATGAAGTTAAATACCCACGCTTGATTGCATCACATCTCCAGGGAGATGATCTAATTAAAGTTTCAAGCATACAATACTGAATAGGGATTAGAAGAAATGGCTGCCTTTACAAAATGGGATTAGGATTAAAACATGGCTTCTCTAGGGTACATACATCCTTTCAAACCTGCACATGGACACTAGACGCTTATTGGATACGTTGTTTCCAAACATTGCCTCCCATTGTGTAGGCTGCCTTTTTACTTTCTTGACAAAGTTCTTTGATGCAAAAAAGTATTTAATTTTGAGAAGTTTCCATTTATCTATTTCTTTCTTCAATGCTCATGCTTCGGGTGAAAGATCTAGGAAACTGCCTCCTATTACAAGCTTTATAACATATTTCCCTATATTTTCTTCTAAAAGTTCTACGGTCTTAGGTCTAATGTTTAGGTCTTTGATCCATTCTGAGTTAATTTTTGTATAAGGTGTGATATATGGATCCTGTTTCACTCTTTTGCATATGGATATCCAGTTCTACTAGTACCATATATTGAAGAGAGACTGTTCTACCCCAGGTGAGATGGTTTGATTGTCTCATCAAAGATCCATTGTCCATAGATGAGAGGGTCTATATCTGAACAATCTATTTGATTCTACTGGTCAGTATATCTATTTTTATGCCAATACCATGCTGTTTTGACCACTGTAGCTTCATAATACGCCTTCAAGTCAGGTAGTGTGAGACCTCAGACTTCTTTTATCTTTCTTAAGATATTTTTAGCTATTTGGGGCACCCTGCCCTTCCAAATAAATTTGGTTATTGGTTTTTCTATTTCTGCAAAGTAAGTTTTTGTGATTTTAATTGGTATTGTATTGAATGTATAAATCAATTTAGGTAGAACTGACATCTTACTTATATTTAGTCTTTCAATCCATGAACATGGGATGACTTTCCATTTATTTAGGTCTTTTGTGATTTCTTCTAACAATTTCTTGTAGTTTACTTTGTATAGATCTTTTGTATTCTTAGCTAAATTTATTCCTAAATATTTTATTCTTTTGATAGTTAATTGTAAATGGAATTTTTTATTGATTTCCCCCTCAGATTGCTCATTACTACTGTATAGAAACACTACAGATTTTTGAGTGTTGATCTTGTAGCCTGCCACTTTGCTGTACTTATTAGCTCTAGTAATTTTGCTGTGGATTTTTCAACATATAGTATCATATCATCTGCAAACAATGAGTTTTACTTCTTTTCCAATTTTGATGCCTTATATTTCTTTTTCTTGTCTAACTGCTCTGGCTAGAACTTCCAACACAATACTGAATAACAATGGTGACTGGGCATCCTTGTCTTGTTTCTGATCTTAGGGGGAAAGCTTTCAGTCTTTCCCCATTGAGGATGTAGTTAGCTGTGGGTTTTTCACATATTCCCTTTACCATGTTAAGGAAGTTCCCTTCTATTCCATCCTTTGAAGTGTTTTCATCAAGAAAGGATGTTAAATTTTGTCAAATGCCTTTTCTACATCAATCGTGATCATGTGGTTTTTCTGCTTTGATTTGTTGATATGGTGTACGACATTAACTGATCTTATGTTGAACCATCCTTGCATAACTGGAATAAATCCCACTTGGTCATGGTGCATAATTCTTTTAATATGACTGGATTCAATTTGCAAGAATTTTGTTGAGGATTTCTGCATCTATATTCATAAGAGAGATTGGTCTGCAATTTTGTTTTTTTGTAGTATCCTTGTCTGGCTTTGGTATGAAGGTGATATTGGCTTCATAGAATGAGTTAGGTAGCCCTTCCCTCTTCCACAATTTTTTTGGAAGTGTTTGAGTGGGATTGATACTAATTCTTTCTTGAATGCTTGGTAGAATTCACATGTGAAGCCATCTGGTCCTAGACTTTTCTTTTTTAGGAGCTTCTTAATGACTGATTCAATTTCTTTACTTGTGATTGGTTTGTTGAGGTCAGGTATTTCTTCTTGAGTCAATGTTGGTTGTTCACGCCTTTCTAGGAAGCTGTCCACTTGATCTACAATGTCTAGTTTGTTAGCATAAAGTTGTTCATAGTATCCTCTCATTACCTCTTTTATTTCTGCAGGGTTAGCGGTTATGTCTCCTCTTTCATTTCTGATTTTATTTGCATCCTCTCTTTTTTGACAACTTTGCTAAAATCAATTTTATTGATTTTCCCAAAGAACCAACTTCTGGTTTTGTTGATTTTCTCAATTGTTTTCATGTTTTCAATTTCATTTATTCCTGCTCTAATATTTGTCATTTCTTTCCTTTTGCTTTCTTTGGGGTTAGTTTCCTGTTCTTTCTGTAGTTCTTCCAAGTGAACAGCTAATTCCTTGATTTTTGCTCTTTCTTCTTTTTTACCGTTTTTGTTTTTCATATGGGCAGGCACCAGGAATTGAACCCAGGTCTCCAGCATGGCAGGCGAGAACTCTGCCTGTTGAGCCACTGCGGCCCACCCCTTCTTTTATGGTATAGGCATTTAAGGCAATAAATTTCCCTCTTAGCACTGTCTTTGCTGCATCCCATAAATTTTGATATGCTGTGTTTCCATTTTCCTTTGCCTCAAGATATTTACTGATTTCTCCCTTGACCCACTGGTTGTTTTAAGAGTATGTTGTTGAGCCTCCATATATTTGTGAATTTCCTGGCCTTCTGCCTGTTATTGATTTCCAATTTTATTCCTTTATGATCTGAGAAAGTGTTTTGTATGACTTCAGTCTTTTTAAATTTATTGAGAATTGCTTTGTGACCTAGCATATGGTCTATCCTTGAGAACAACCCAAGAGCACTACAGAAAAAGGTGTATCCTGCTGCTGTGGGATGTAATGTTCTATAAATGTCTGTTAAGTCTAGCTCGTTTATTGTATTATTCAAATTCTGTTTCTTTATTGGTCCTCTATCCAGATGTTCTATCCATCGATGAGAGTGGGGAACTGAAGTCTCCAACTATTATGGTAGAGATGCCTATTTCTCTTTTCAGTGTTTGCCTCATGTATTTTGGAGCACCCTCTTCTTGTTGAATTGTTCATTAATACATAGTGTCCTTTTTTGTCTCCTTTGTTTTATATTTGAAGTCTAATTTGTTGGATATTAGTATAGCTACTCCTGCTCTATTCTGATTGCTGTTTGCATGAAATATCTTTTCGCAACCTTTCACTTTCAACCTATGTTTGTCCTTGGGTCTAAAATGCTTCTCCTATAGCCAGCATACAGATGGGTCCTGTTTTTTTTTTTTAATCCATTCTGCCAGTTTATGTCTTTTGATTGGGGAGTTTAAATCCATTAACATTTAGTGTTATTATTCTAAGGGCAGTGCTTTTTTCTACCATTTTGCCTTTTGAATTTTATATGTCATATCTAATTTTTTTCTCTTTTTACCTTTACTGATAGTCTTCATTTCTATACTCTTCTCCACACCTCTTTCTCCAGTCTTCTCCTATCTGTTCTCTTGTGCTCCCTTTAGTATTTCTTGTAGAGCTGGTCTCTTGGCCACAAATTCTCTCAATGATTTTTTATCTGAAAATATTCTAATTTCCCCCTCATTTTTGAAGGACAATTTTGCTGGATATAGAATTCTTGGTTGGCAGTTTTTCTCTTTCAGAATCTTAAACATATCATACCACTGCCCTCCTGTCTCCATGGTTTCTGCTGAGGAATCTACATACAGTTTTATTGGGCTTCCCTTGTATGTGATGGATTGCTTTTCTCCTGTTGTTATCAAAATCCTCTCTGTTTGACATCTGCCATTCTGATTTGCATGTGTCTTGGGGTATGTCTATTTGGATCTATTCTGTTTGGGATATGCTGTACTTCTTGGATCTGTAATTTTAAGTTTTTCATAAGAGTTGGAAAATTTTTGGTGGTAATTTCCTCCATTAGTCTTTCTCCTCCTTTTCCCTTCTCTTTCTCCTTCTGGGACCCCCACAATATGGATATTCATGTGCTTCATGTTGTCATTGAATTCCCTGAGTCCTTGCTCATATTTTTC
>PVIY010046833.1:0-12037 GCA_004026745.1 Myrmecophaga tridactyla
AGAAAAAAGACTGCTACATAGAGAGGAGAACAGGCAGGTCGGTTATTGTTTCATGTCCCAAAGGATATTAAGAAAGTAACATTTTGAATTTTGACGATATGACTTTATGAAAATGAAATAGATATTAAAATAAACCACAAAATAAATGCATATGCTTTCTTTCCATGTAATAAAGAAAACACTGTTTCTATGAGATTCACATAGAAACAGCAAGGACAGAGTATATGATGCAGTCTATTTTTTTCACAGGATTCAGACGTTCTCAGATTTAAAGGCTATGGTGCTAGTTCAGTTTATCCACCAGATGGCGCTACTACGCACTAAGTATTGTGTGTTTGTCCAGCCGTTTATTCCATGATAAAATAAGTACAGCGTATTTAATTATGTATGTGATTAAAGAAGTCGTCTTCAAAGGCAAAACCATGCGGTGATCATCTAAAAGGTTGAATTACAAATTATCGATGACCTAATAAGATGGAGAATCAAATATATGTGTTGCTCTCCATTCCTTCCCCCAAGGACAGAAAAGGAAAGTACAAGTTATAAAGCCACAAGGAAAAAGAGAACGAGAGAGAAACAAATAGCAGATCGAAACACATTTTAAGAAATTAGCAATCCGATGGCTGGGGTGTAACTAGCTTAGGAAAAGACTGAAACTCAAGCATCAACCAAAGGGAAGCGGCTTAGGGAGACAGGAACTAGGGACAACTGAAAATAGAATAAAGATGAAATAGAATAAAGACCACCCAGCCCCTTCTCCCAGAAAACTGTCAGACCAGGATTTGCTGCCATCAAAATGGAAAATTGATGGATCCTTCTATGAACCTGAGATTTTCTAATGTTTTTTTATTGTGATATGTAACATATATACAGAAAAATAGAAAGAAAAATGAATAATTTTCAAAATACATTGTAACAAGTAGTTACAGAACCGATTTCAGTTTGTTGTGGGTCACCATTCCACTAGTTCAGATTTTCCCTTCTAGCTGTCCAAAACACGGGAAGCTAAAAAAAAAAATCAATATAGCAATTCAGCAGTCATACTCATTTGTTAAATCCTATTTTCTCTGTTATAACTCTTCCTTCTTATGACACTAACATTTGATAAGCAGGCTAGAAATCAGCTCACCCTTTGGTTGTTAATCCTCCAGTGAAGCGTACGGCTCATTAGGCTTCCCCTCTTCCCATTACAATCAGCTTTTTCTATCCTCACTTTTAAAGAGACAGACTAGGATCACAAAACATTTTAGGAAAGACTCCAACATAAAAGACCAAGCCAAAATGGAGAAAAAGAAAGTGGTGGTGGGGGGCAGACAAGCAACTTTCAAAGAAATGGTCCGGAATTGGCCAGGAGGAGAGAGGCCATCCACTGTGCCTCTAAGCCCAGGGGAGCCCCATTCTGAAGAGTGAGCTGGATTTCTGCTAAAACAAGAAGGTGAAGGAAGCATTTATAGATAAGCAAGAGCAAAGGACTTTGAGGATGACTATGGTAGAGTCAGCTGTCAACTTGGCCAGGTGAAGGCGCCTAGTTCTGTTGCTGCGGACATGAGTCAATGGTACCTGAACCTCATCTGCTGCTGATTACATCTGCAGTCGGCGAGGAGGCTTGCCTGCTGTAATGAATCATGTTTGACTTAACTGGCTGGTGCTTAAATGAGAGAGTGCAACATAGTACAGCACAAGCAGTTCAGCATACCTCATCTCAGCTCTCGCAGCTCAGCCCAGGCCTTTGGAGATGCAGAAAGGAACCACCCCAGGGAAAGTTGTGGGAACCCAGAGGCCTGGAAAGAAGGCCAGCAGAAATTGCCCTGTGCCTTCCCACGTAAGAAAGAACCTCAGTTGAAAGTTAGCTGCTTTTCCTCTGAAGAACTATATGTTAACTAAATAAATGCCCTTTTATTGAAAGCCATTCTCTGGTGTGTTGCATTCCGGCAGCTAGCAAACTAGAACAGTGACAAACCACGAAGTGGAGCAATCAGAGTGGAAGAGTTTCAGAAGCTGGAGATCAATAGGAAATGGGGTCAGTATGAAGTTCTACAAAGACAGATGAAGAGTCCAGGGGATGAGAGAAAACTTGGGAGTCTGGGCTTCATGTGGTGACTGAAATAAATAGGGCCAAAGGCGTGAGAAGCTTGGTCCTGATGGTGGGAGCAGGGCAATGAAAATGGACACAGGGGAGGAGAAGCGGGACTCTTGCTGGCAGCACAGGGTTCCGGGGTAACCTTTTCCCTCCTGCTAATGCGGTGTGGAGGCCAGGGAAAGGGCAGTCTTATGGGGAAGTCCAGATCTCTGGAATTCCCTCATAACTTCCAGAACATGAGAACCTCTGGGTTTCCCAGAAACTCCCGCCAGTGAAGGTATGAAGGCCCAGAGACCAGAAGGTTTGGAACATAAAATGCACACGGGGAGCAGTTGGGATGAGCCTGGGGCCAATGTCCAGAAATTCTCATGTCCCTGTTGATGAAAGCAGACTTTAAATTTATCTCTCAGAATAGGGAGAACTAGAAAAGGTTATTGTTCAGTTTGCTAAGACTGCCAGAATGCAATGTACCAGAAATGGATCAGCTTTTATAAAGGGGATTTATTGTTTCAAGTCTACAGTTCTAAGGACTTAAAAGTATCCAAACTAAGGCATCCAGATAAAGATACCTTGACTCTGAAGAAATGCCAATGTCTGTCACATGAGAAGGCACACAGCTGGCGTCTGCTGGTCCATGTTCCTAGTTCTTTTCCCTTTAGCTTCTAATTCCAGTGAGTTTCTCTTTAGGCATCTGTGGGTCCTGATTTAGCTGCTCCAGAGCAAAGCTCTGGGTTTCATCTGGTAGCTTAGTATCTGGGCTGTGGTTCCTGTCTGGCTTCTGGCATCTCCTGGGGCTTCTGCATTTCCAAATGTCTGCCTCTCAGCTTCCTCCTAAATGTTTCCCTGCGTCTGCTGTTTTAAGGACGCCAGTAAACAATCAAGACCCACCTTGAATGGATGGAGCCACACCTCCATCTATCAAAATGTCACACTCACAATTGGGTGTGTCACATCTCCATGGAAACAACCTCATCAAAAGGTCCCGCCCTACAATATTGAATCAGGATTAGAATAAGGCTTTTCTGGGGTACATAACAGTTTCAAACCAGCACAGTCATTAAGAAGAAAACTAGTGTGATGGAATGTGTTTTATATGCTAAGTAGGGAGGCAATGTGGTAAGTTAACAAGCATGGAAGGGAGGCTTTATATTTTGAAATCTTATAGAATTCAATGTATCCCTTCCACCTAAACTAGTTAAGTGAGTATCTGCTCCCCAAAACCAAGTTTATCACGAGATTCCTGGCTCAGAGGGGTTAAGTAACTGACCTGGGAATCTTCACAGAGGCAAGAAACTCGTCCTCTTCTGAACATATGCAGAGAATATTACTGCTGAAGAATGAGTGTTAGGAATGCAAGGGAATTAGAGACAGCCTATTTATTCCTCTCCAACCACCCTAATGTATCAATCAAATTGAACTCTTGATACCATGAACTTTCAATAGGAAAACCAGACTATTCATCAGCTGTACTAAGTCAAGAAAAACGCAGCATGCGCCTTCTGTGTATGTGGCTAACAAGAGAGGCAATATTAGTGGCTCTGTTCCCACTTACCGTGACTTCGTAGTCCACATTTTCCCTTGTTCCTTAGGAAAAGTCATAAAAGTGGAGTTGAGTGTTAAAGCATCACCTGAATAAGCAATGCAATACCCAGAGCACCTTTTTTAGGGCCTACCTAAAGAACAACCCAACAATTAAAGAAAACAAGCAGGCCTGATTCCTAAATAAGGGGCTTTCAACGGGAGACGATTACATGTTTTCCTTCCCTCACACTAGCAGAAATATAGCCCATCTCTTGGAAGGGACACACGGATATTGCCAAACCTTGTTTTAAAAAAAACAATGGCCACCTGCTTCTGTTAATTCCCTCTGCTTTTTCCCTGAGAAAGAAAAATCATTATGTGGCAGTTTCAGGGGACTTAGACCCCACATAGGGGCATTTATGGATATGTTATATTCACCTTAGTTAAGAAAATATCTACTCATTTCCTGGCCCGTGCATCCCCCCCATACCACCACCAAAAAAAAAATAAAAAAATATATATATATATATACTTGAGAATATATATATAAAGTTATTTCAGTTGAATACGAGCAGAAGAGAATTGGATACAGAGTAAGTGGCAGTTTAAAATCTGGCCCCAGCGTGTGTTGGCACTCCTTCCATGGAGAGACAGGGGTCTGTATCCACACCTCTTGAATATGGGGCACATGTGACAACTTCGAACCACCAGAGTACAGTAGAGATGTTACTGAAGCTGGGCCATGAAAGGCAATGCAGCATCTGCCTTATTCACTAGGACACTCACACTGCGAGCTCTGAGCTGCCATGTAAAGTCCACTAGCTGAGAATACCAGCTGTGAGGGGGCCAAGCCAAATGAAGAAGCTATGAGTTGGTGATCTCGTCAGCAGGACTAGTCTTTGAGCCATTCCTGCCCAAGGGATGAGGCCCGAGACCTCAAGGAGAGATAAACCATACTGCTGTGCCCTTTCTTTGAATTCCTGACCTACAAAACCCATGAATGTAATAAAACAGTTATTTCAAGCTGTTAGCTTTGGGCCAATGTGTTGTACAGCACTAGTAACCAAGCAGGATATGAGGCAAAATAGTTTATTTTATATCAATATAAATGAATATTCATTATCCAGAAATATTCCAATCATTTACAGAAAGGAAGTTCATAATACCTTGGAATAAAACTTTTCCTAAATAACCTTAAGTAATCTTTGCACATATGTATTGTCCCACTTAATATCTTCTATTATTGCTTCAAAGCAATGATGCATATAATGTCCAGTTCCTTGCCAACGCTTTTCTTTCATGTTGCTTCTTGATTGTGAAGCCTTCTTCATTGTAAGACAGAAGGATAAAATTAGCAAACCTTCCTTTGTGAGCCCTATTGGGGATTGAATCATGTGTCCCCCATAAAGAAATTTTCAAGGACCTTAGCAGGTGTTATTATTAGTTAAGATGGTACCAAACCGAACGAGGGGTGCCTTATTCCAACATAGCTAAAGTCCTTATAAGTAAAGGAAATTGGACAGTCAGAAGTCAGTAGAAGCTAGAAGTAGACATAGCCAGAAAGACAGATGGCCAGGTTAATGAAAATACAGCCATCACCAGAACCCTACACTGTGGGGAAACATTGCCTTGATGACACCTTGATTTTGGACTTCAAGCCTCCCAATCTAAGCGAATAAATTCTTGTTGTTTAAGCCAACCAGTTTGTGGTATTCGTCAAAGCAGCCCTGGCAAACCAAGGCAAGCGCCCTTTCAAATTTTATTCCATGAATGCACCTGTTAGTAAAATGCATCTTCAAGCATCCCCCAGATAGAGTTCATATCTTTTCTGATGATGACATGTTAATATATTTTAAAGTTCAAGGAATAAAAAATTCAACACTAGTGCTGACATTTTAAAGACTAAAAGAATCTTTTTTTGTTTGTATTTTAAAGTCATAGGAAAACATTAACCTCCAACAATGTTCCTCCTTTTGTTTATGTCCTAAAGTACTGTACATGGTAATAATGTCTGGCAAATATATGCAATTCTCCTTGAGAATAAGCATACTTTGGGATCCAGGTTCCCAATTTTATAACAAGGTATATGTAGAAAGGTTAAAGAACCATAGCCTGGAAGGTAAAATTTTTGAACAAGAGTACAATGTAGAATAACAGCGGCAGAACTAGGAACAATGATGAAAGTTGTCATAGGCTGGAACACTGATATTTTATTATTTCACAGATAGAACCTCTGTAATTACTTCTTCTGGGGCAGCTGAAGATACACGTTATTCCGTAAAAGTGACATACATCATATGAGGAAATGCATCACAAATGTTTGTGTAGGGATTGATTGGAAATGCTGTGTGTTTCTTGAGTTTTGTAGAACCACAGCTATGCTGTTATTTGAAACTGAGTTTTGCAACATTTTCAGCATCACCCTGTTTACACAGATTTTTTTCCCTCTTGTTTCTGATTCTAAACACTTCACACATATGCTCTCTCTTCTTCATCATTCTCAAACAGTCTTACTTCCTCTGCTACAGTTCACTGAACTGCTGTAGAAGCAAGTAGAATTCTGCTTTAATCAGTGGAAATTTTATATATACTAGGAATGATGAGGGCTTCCCCCCCCCAAAAAACAAACTTAAAACAGAAAATAACCTTCCTAAAAATAAACTTTTTTTAAAAAACGTATTCAATTCCCTTTCATGGTCATTTAAGGGTAAGTGAGAAAAGCTGGCCTAACCAGAAAAGAGAGGAAGTTAAAGAGATAGAGGAAGCTAAAGGGGTTGGGGAGGGGGAACTCAGGAAGGGAACCAAAAACACAAGGAAGAAGAAAGAAAAGAGGTAAGGAACAACAGAAGCCCAGGCACAGAGGATCCTAAGACAGCCTTAGTCAAGCTGGCTATACATACAGGAATGGTGACGAGCAGTGGCCTGGCATGAATCCCATTAGTTTTGTGCAAGTCACAGAAATCTTTGGATCTATTTCTCTATCTGTAAAACATATACAAAAGCTTCGGCCCTTATAAGTTTAAATGATCTGATTTTACTTCTGACATACCTTGATATATCTATATATCTGATAACTGATATACCTGATACCCCTTCATTTGGACTTCAAATAGCTTATAAAAGAACGCCTCCTTGCAGTTCAAGGAACTTTTTATACCCAACCTTTCGAGATGCCACTCCTAAACAGTCCAATAGAAAATTAAATTTAAATTACACTGAATTACTTTCATCATGTCAGCTTAGGAGCTGCTGATCCCAGCCTCCAGATACAAAGTTGTCCGTTTGTTCGATGCCACTCTTTCTTCCAATTCACAACCTAAGACAACGGGTAAAATCGACAACAAAAAGCTTCCCAAAACAAAAGGTAACTACGTATTTTCCACTTGTTTCCTTTTAACAGAACTCCCAGCTTGGACGGTAATGAATTAAGGTGCGGGGTGCCTGCGTTTACTCTTATTAGGAAATGGACTCTATCTGAAGGTTTAATTTAAGGCTTTGGGAAATTACAAACGACGTTACGCTTACATTTGTTCAGGGCAAAGCCGGGGGAACCTCCCTAGCCGGCCGCCCCACCCCGCACGGGGGCAGTACAGCAGGACTAAACGGCAGGACTCTCGTGCTTACGTCACAAGAGGACTGCCGCGGGGGGACGAAGGGAGGAGGGCCGACGTCACAGTCGCGCATGGGTAGAAGGCACACAATTTAGATCCGGCACAGGGGTGGCCGGCGGAGGGAGCTGCTCTGCCGCAATTCCGCGGAGGAAGTGCGCTGCGCCTGCGCGGGCCGGTCAGAGACGCCCCGTCGTTCGGTTTTTGAGCAGGTCTTCCCGTCAGCTCCCGCGGCCCGGCAGGCTTGGGGTTTCCTGGAAGTGACGCGATGGGTGGGTTCCTTCCTCTCAACGGCTGTGTAATCTTTTCGCCCCCGATTCTCCCGCCGCCGCGCTCTTCTTTGCTTGGGTTCAGCGGGAGAGCTGAGCGCGGTCATTCCCTGGTCGGGTGCCGTACGACCTGGCCTGGGCGGCCGGGGCCTGAGGCAAGAGGGAGGGCGGTCAGTCCTTCACTGATAGGGTGTTGAAACGGAAAAAGGACTTCTCAGCTGACCGGCCCCTTCCAGTCACCACCCCCACAGGGACGGGCTCCGAGAAACCTGCCTCTCCTGATCTCTGGTGACTCTTAGAGGCTTGTGACGATTGAGCTGTCACGACAGTTCTTCCGTAAAAATTGAGTATCCCATAATTAAACTCACATGCCCCAAAGCAGGCAAAAAATAGGAGGTTCTAGTTGAGAAGGTGAAGGACAGAGCAAAGGGCAGATGATCTCGTGGCCGGGTTGGGACTTCATTGTCAACAGATCGAAAACTGAGCCCAAAGGTTTAAATACACGGTTCACCAAAACAATGCCTAACACCAAGCTGACCTCCAAATTCATCTTTCAGTCTGAGGCTGCGATCATCCTGCCCATAGCAGGAAACGAATAAAGAAATATGTGTAAGATTATTCCCATATTTTCCTATTCTGAAAATAAGGCATACATTACATTTTTCATGTATGTTTCTTATAACTAAAGGCAAAAGCGTTGGTAATATAAATAGATAGATAAATTCTGATCTATGTTAAGCAGCAACTGGACTGTTTGAGAGTCCTGCCATATAGACGAGAACATTCTGTAAAATATAAAGCAATTCTGTATTAAGTGTAAGTTGTTACGCTCAAGTAGTATCATTTAGATACCTCTGAATCGTTTCCTGATGTGTGAAAAGAAAATTATTGCACGGTAGTAGTTTTAAGGTGTGGACGATGAGCAATATCCGGCGGTGTGTGGGGGAGGGTGACTAGCACTGTAAGCAAACATGTCCCTGAGGTCAAACTAGGATAGGTCACCAAAGAGTTTTATGTCGCAATATACATAAATGTCATAATTTAAATCAATTCCAATAACATTTCCTCTAAAGCATCTTATTAGGGTGGGTTTGGAGAAGGTTTATCCTTTCAGTTACGTAGTAAGGTGTGAATTGTTGTCGCTGTGACAAATGTTATACTGTAGAGCCAGCGTTACAGTGAAACCTTTGGCTGTTCTCATGCAAGGAACACTGGGCAGGGTATCAGGAAAACCAGAGTTCTAATCTCACCTCTGCCATTAGATCTAAAATCTTGGGGAAGGTATTTTACATCTCTGGCAGTTAGTTTCCTCACAGTTGATGTGGCCTTTGATGACACTTTGTCATTCTCCTCTATGTTTCTATGGTATTTTGCCCTTTCTTTTAGCATGTGTTGCATTGTATCTATTTGTTTCTTGGTCAGTTTAAACCACTCTGGTTTTACCAAGCATCCAGCATAGCACAGCTCAGTGAATACTAGGAGGTTTGTTGAAATAATTCCTTCTAGCTATAATTTCATTATGGGCCATTTTTTCTTTTTTGAAACTATGTAATATTGAGAATTAAGAATGTTATGTATTTTCAAAGAATCATCCCATGAATTACTTATTAATTACAAAAGAGTAAAGAAATTTTTACAGTGGAGAAATCTGGTGGATACCAATTTAACCAAATGGTAAAAATTAACTAATAATTGGATAAAATTAGACAATAATTGGATTATCATGTGCCCCTTGATGTGAAACATGGAGGTCACTTCACCTATGGATTATTTCTGCCAAAAAATGTTTAACCTGAATCTAATCATGAGGAAACAATCAGGCAAATCCATATTAAGGGGCATGATTGCAAAACAGTTGATTGAGGAAAAACATAAAGAACAAAAAAAAATTTTTTTTTAAAGCCAGGGGATGTTCTAGGTTAACGAAACATGACATTTATATGCAATGTGTTCTTTAGTTAGCTCCTGGGTCAAAAAAATATATAAAGATATGAAGGGCATTGGACAACTGGAGACCAAATTTACATTTTATAGTGTAGCAATGTAAAATTACTGGACATATTAATTGTATTGTGTTTAATAGCTGTTATTGTATGACTCACAAGCTGAAGTATTTTAGAGCAAAGTGTCATGATAACTGCAATTAGCTCTCAAAATATTTCAGCGGGACGAAAAAATATGTATAAGCATTCAGAAAGAGATAAACCAAATGTGACAAAATATTAACAATTGGTGAATCTGGATGGAGAGTGTATGGGTATTCATTGCAATGTTTTTATAGGTTTGAAATTTTTTCAAATAAAAATTTGTGATTAAAAAGAATATAAAGATTTAAAATAAAGAACTATTTTCTATTTATATATTTATAGTATTATACCATAACATATAAAACAAATTTTTCTTAGATATTTGATGTGGGGCTTTGTGTGTGTGTGTGTGTGTGTGTGTGTGTGTGTGCGTGCGTGTGTGCTTTTTAATATTCAAAATGGCTAATAAATGTGTTCCTCAGATTCCAAGAGTTACTTGCTCTATTTCTTCTGAGAAGAAAGCTAATTAAAATGTCTAGGGAAGTTCAGAAAATCTGATTCTTCTTATTCCTAAAAGTTTCTTCAGTGAAATTCTGCTTGTGTTGAATGTTTATTGGAAATAGAAAACACTAATAAAAGGATTGTCAGCCACTTCATTGTTCTAAATAAAATTAATAACTCCCAGTTCTTAAAAGGAATCATCGTTTTTTTAATCTCATTTTCAGGGACTAGGTATGTCCCTTCTATTTTTGATTGCCCAGGACCATTTCCCAAACCTGAAGTCACTCCTCTTGCCCCACCCAGTTCCCTGGTCCTCCTTTTCATGATTTCAAGTTTTGTGATCACTTAGAAATAAGTAAACAAGGAATATAAAAAACAGAAAAGCTTGAGGAACTAGATGTTCTTAATATTGGACTTTGATTTATAACTCTTGATTTTCTTGTTGAGGTAACCACTGCTTTAAGCCCATCAGAGCTCCTAGAGGACTGCTAAAATAAGGGCCTCTTCCACATCCCTTTACATTCTAGCCCCTGCCCAGCTCTGCAGCCACATGTAGGGTATGGCTTCATGCAGGGAGGTACAGGCAGTCATCAGATTCAGTTTCTATCTCTCGGATCTGCTTTTTCCTGTATTGGCCCAATTCTTAAGCTGGTTCTCTAATCCTTTGATAAAATGGTAGTTAGTAGCTCTGGGCTTACATCCTCCTCTCAGCAATCTCAGCAGGAATGCGCACTTCTCTCCCCTTCGCTCTCCAAGGTTCCAGCAAAAGTCCTGGGCCTGACTGCCATCCTGAACCAACCACTGTGAGGGAGTAAAGAGGGATGGCAGAGAGTGATTAGCCAATGAGCTGGGAAAGAAGTCAGCCTCACCCAAACCACATACACTGAAAAGAAGTGGGTCTGCAAGGGAAAAGTACAGGGAGACTAGATGCGGGTCAGCTGAAAACAGCGTATGTCCACGGGACTTCTCAACACACTCAGCAATCTCATACCTCCCTGTCTTGGCTCCCATTTTCCCTCTGCCTAAAATGCCCTTGCCCACTTATCCTTCTGACAAATGCCTATGTAGCCTTTAAAACCTAATCACTTGTTATCTCCTTATTTCACCTTCCTTGTTTGTCCATAAAATTAACTACTTTACCCTCTGTACTATTTATGTACCTTGTACTTATTTCTATTATTACCAGACGATTGAATTTTTTCAAATAATTGCAATTATATCATTAATTAATGTTCTTTTTAAAAAATGCAAACATTTATGCCACTTACACTGTGGGCCACAGAAATTGAGAGTAAGTATTTAGAACTTTTAATAGCAAATGACAGAATAATTTTGTTTGTTGGTTCTAATAATAAATTGTCAAGACTTGCATTATTGGATTTTATAAAAGTATCATTCCACACCAAGCTGGAAGAACTGTTTTCTCACTATATAGTTTGAGAAGCACTGGAATAGAGAGCTATACAAGGTAAAAAGTGAGAGCCCCTGTTCCCATTGTGTCTTATTCCCGAATCTTCCAGCAAAACTATCTCATTACCTTCCCCAAAAGTAACACCGTGATGTTTATCCTTCCAGATATATACAAATATTTATATAGTTAATTTTATATAAAAGGGATCACACTTTACATATTTTGTGGCAGAACTTCCTTTTGTTCACTTAACATTGTATTTCAGAAGTCCTTTCATTTTTTTTTAACAAAGCCTTAGTCAAAATTATCACATTTCGGTATTTGTGTATCATCTGCAAACTCCTTGAAGGCAGATTCTGTATTGTTTATCACCATATTCCAGGTGCCTACAATAAAACCTGGTGCTTAGCTGTCAAATAATAACAGTTTAAAAATGAATGTATCCCTGGTATGGTTCCATCCGGTGCAACTGTTCTCTGGAACAGTGGTTGTCTATCTCTGTCCCTCTTCTCTCCCACTGTGCTGGCTTAAAAGGATGTATGCCCCGTAGAAAAGCCATGTTTTAATCAAATTCTCATTTCATGGAAATAGAATAATTCCTATTCAATACTGTATGTTTA
>PVIY010046834.1:0-18221 GCA_004026745.1 Myrmecophaga tridactyla
TGTTTCAACTCCTGTATCTCATTTGAATTGTTGGTTTGTCCTTTTGACTGGGCCATATCTTCAATTTTCCTACTGTGATTCATTATTTTTTGCTGGTGTCTAGGCATTTAATCACCGTAATTAGTTTATTCTGGAGATTGTTTTCACTTCTTTTACCTAGGGTTTTCTTGCTGGATGAATTTGTTGTCTGTCTGTTCTTTGATATTCAGTTCATCTTTTTTCTGGACCTCTAGCTTGGGTTTTGTTTAACAGATAAGAATTTTTCAGTTCTTGTTTTCTTGTTTCTTGCCCTGCCTGTATGGTTCCTTCCCCCCCACCCTTAGGAGGGTCTACTTAGGTATTATAGACCCCAGTTGGATTTTCCCAGGCCAAACTGGCCTCTTGTCAGGAGGAAAGAGTCACCTGCATCAGTTTTCCCTGAGGGTGAGACCCAGAAGGTTGAAAGACTTTTCTGTGAAGTCTCTGGACTCTGTTTTTCTTATTCTTCCAAGTATGTGGCACTTGTCTGCCTGCAGGTCCTACCAGCATAAGATGATGTGGCAGCTTTAACTTTGGCAGACTCTCCCTGCTGGGGGCATGGTTGAGACAGAGGAGAGGTTGTAGGCTGGCTGTAATGGTTTCAAATTTCCAAGCCCTGGGGTCTGAATTCCTTGAGGGAGTGATTCCACCTGAGATGGGCTTCACTCCTCCCCTGGGGAAGGCACAGGCTGCAGACAAGCTTTCAAACAAGCTTGTTTCTGCCTATGCCTGGGGCAGTTGCAGCCTGAGAAGCCCTACCACTGTATCCAAAGGCAGTCAAGACTTTGTAGAAACACAGCCACAAAACTTCTGTTTCTTTTTTTTTTCTTTTTCTGTCAGCCCTGCCCCCTTGGCACTGGGGCAAAATGAGCAACTTCTGCTTTGACCAGGTTCACCTGAGCTGAGGGCCTATTTTTAGTAGTCAGAATTTGTGAATTAATTCCACACTTAAAGCTTAGTTGCACTTAGCCCCTGCTGCTGTAAACTCTCTTTCCTTTCCCCTCTGGGAAGCCGCCTGTGGGGGAGGGGTGCCAGTCACCATGGCTTGGGGAGCTCACAGTTCTGGGGGTCTCGCAGCTGGTCCAGACTAGAGTATGCTGTGTGTCTGGTCACTGACATGGCCCCAGGAGCTGTTCTGGTCTGTTCCTGGTTATTTAGTAGGTGTTCTGGGGGATGAACTAAATTGCTCACCTTGCTAAACCACCATCTTGTGCCCCAAACCTCCCAAACTGAGTATTTAAAAATATTTAGAGGATTAAAGCCTTGTAATTCATTCAAGAGGTCCCATGCCATTGCAGGGTGCTGAAAATAGATGGTAATTAATATTTTAAAATGTCACCTTATGCATGAGACTAGAGCAAAAAATGCTTATTTGTTATAAAATTTATATTTTGACTAGTGCACTTCCTAATATGACTTATGTAGATAGTTTGATTGAACACCATAAGTACTTGGAATCTCAGGTAGGGCATGAGATTTTGTTGGTTTGTCCAGAGTGATGCCCTGATGAATCCCAGAGTGATTTGATCAGTGAGTGGAAAAGTATTTGCAAAGCCCCCTTCAGGGAATGGTGAGAGTGGGGAGAAATTCAACTTCCCCAAGTTGAATTCTTGATATTCTCACAAGCAGTGTGGACAACCAAAGTTATAGGCAGAGCCCCCAGTCTTGGGGTTTGTTCATATGAAACTTAACCCCACAAAGGATATGTCAAGTCTACTTAAAATTTAGGCCTAAGAGTTACCCCCAAGACAGCCTCTTTTGTTGCTAAGATGTGACCTCTCTCTCCAGCCAACACAACGAGCAGTCTCACCACCCTCCCCCTGACTATGTGGGACATGACTCCCAGGGGTGTGGGCCTTCCTGGCAACATGGGACAGAGATCCTGGAATGAGCTGAGACTCAGCATCAAGGGATTGAGAAAAACCCTAGAATGAGCTGAGAATTAACATCAAGGGATTGAGAACCTTGACCAAAAGGGGAAAGAGTGAAATGAGACTAAATGTCAATGGCTGAGAGATTCCAAATAGAGTCAAGAGGTTATCCTAGAGGTTATTCTTACACATTAAGTAGATATCACCTTGTTGTTCAAGATGTAGTGGAGAGGCTGGAGGGAACTGCCTGAGAATGTAGAGCTGTGTTCCAGTAGCCATGTTTCTTGATGATGATTGAACAATGATATAGCTTTCACAATGTGACTGTGTGATTGTGAAAACCTTGTGTCTGATGCTCCTTTTATCTACTATATCAGCAGAAGAGTAGAACATATGGAATAAAAATAAATAATAGGGGGAACAAATGTTAAAATAAATTTAGTTTGAAATGCTAGTGATAAATGAAAGTGAGGGGTAAGGGGTATGGTATGTATAATCTTTTTTTCTCTGTTATCATTTTATTTTCTTTTCTGTTGTCTTTTTATTTCTTTTTCTGAATTAATGCAAATGTTCTAAGAATTGATGAATATGCAACTAGGTGATGATATTAAGAATTACTGATTATATATGTAGAATGGAATGATATCTTAATGTTTTGTTTGTTTGTTGTTAATTTTTTTAATTAATAAAAAAAGATGTCCCATGCCGCCAAAGCGGGATCAGCAACTTCAACATGACTTCTTCTCATGCTTAGAATTTCTTCGTGTAATTGTTTTAAATTTAAACTGATATTATGGTGGTTCCAAACTCCTTGCAAATGCTTTTGAACTTTAAGGCAGTTCCATAATGATTGATTATACAGAACTAATGTCACACATATGTACTGATAATAAGTGTGGAATAGCATCTTTTGTCTGAATTTTGAACTTTCTACCTCATTACCAATGCCTATGACTGCAGCTTCTTAAGCATTAAGCTTGACTTCTAATTTAAGATCTATATTTTTCTTGCTCTTGCAAGGCAACAGAAATGTTTTGAGCTAGGTGATTAACAAAATGGGCATTTTGTACACTTTGAGAAAGAGCAACTGCATAAGCAGTTAAGCTGACTAAAATGTGACAAGAGTAATTATTCCAAAAATGATTAATCCCAGTGCTCAATGAAGGTTAGCAAGTTAATTATGTATTTCGTTTAATACCTGAATTCCTCTACCACCAAATCAAGGTCCAGGGATATTGGTGGGGATCATAACAAAAGAGAGCTGGTAAAGTATGACAATTTGGGATCCAGATGCTTATATTCTTTGATTTATACAATTGATAAGATTGCAGTTGGTACACTCAATAGAATAATGATTTTCAGTTTTGTTGATCTTAATGTTCCAAATGAGTAACACATAAGGGTGTCAAGCACATGCTCAGAGTCCAGTACTTTTGCCCCCCACATCTCCTACATCTTCAAGACTATAGCTAGTTCAGTTAATGAAAGATGTGGCCATTGCAAGCTTCCAAATTTCCTTCTGATAATGTCCTTCACTGGTTGTGAGGATGGTTGTAATAAATCCTCTGGTGGCATTTTCCTCTTTGTTACTGGTGTCATTGATATTATGGGACCAATCAAAAATACTTTTATTCCTCATTATCTCATATCTCATAGGTCATGGATACATACACTGTCTCCAAGAGGGCTGGATCCCTTGGACCCACCTGAGCTTATGGGGATGACATACCAGAAAAGGTGGCGTAGGTTGGCTGGAATTAAGGGGTTCAAGGCTGGTGTCACTAAAACCTTGAAATTTTAACATTTCATCTATCCAAGAAGACCCATTAGATCAAATTGTAGTTTTAAATTGAGGTTGTGATTCAAGACAATAAGCTTTATTTGTATTTATAGAAATACAGAGTGGTATTTGGAGACTAAAACCTGAATAATTAAATAACTTAAACTGATGTATAATATGATCATCGATATGTTCCCCAACAAGGTGGGTATCATTAGTAAATATTGGTACTGACTCTCCTTCCCAGGTAACTACGTATGCTATGGGAGGGTTAGGGAAAAAAAATCAAACCAATAAGTTTGATTTTGCTCTAGGTGTCGACTTACCATACTTATGTGAATAGTTACCAGGGCCATCATGGTGAGAAGGAGACATGCCGGGTTTTTTTCCCACACCTTGTCTATGAGTGACTTCCTGATTATCAGATGTTAATTTCTTCATCTGATCCCAGGTAGGGTATGCCTTGTAGTTTTAGTCATCAGGCATCAAGTCTTGGCAAAGCTCTGTTCTGCTGGAATGGAGATGGTTGGTTTCAGGTATCCCACCTTGGCAGTCACGGTTATTTCGGGGATGATCCTCAATTTCTTGAATGGCAGGATGAGATGCTCCTCTGGGTTCATGTTGCTTCACAAACCTTTTGGGGACCCTCACCAGTTTAGATGAATTCTCTGGTGAAATACAAGCATGACCTCTACCCCAAATTAGAATGGGATCAGGGCCCCTCCACTGTCTGGTAGCTAAATCCTTCCACAAGGCATGTCCTTTAGAACTAGAAGATGAGTTCTGAAAATGCCTTTCTATGGCAGTAGTACCCTCCTTATCACAGTTCAAAAACTTTAAAGTAAATAAGGAATGATTCAGTGGATTACATGGTATAGGGGCATAGTCCACATTCCCCCATTTAAATTTTAAAATTTGTGTTTTGAGTGTTGAATGTGCTCATTCATCAACTGCCTGAACTTGGGGGTTATAGGGAATACCTGTTTTAATTTCAATGTGTAATTGATGAGCAAATGCTTGAAATTTTGCTGATACATAACAAGGCCCATTATCAGTTTTAATTTCTTTCAATTTTCCCATGACAGTGAAAGCAGTGAGACAGTGGTTGATTATATGTTTGGCACTTTCTCCAGTTTGTGCCATGGCAAAAATGAAACCTGACAAAATATCAGTAGAAACATGGACCCAACACAGACATTCAAAAGTTGGGATGTGAGTAACAGCCATTTACCACAGGTGATTAGCAGTTAAGCCTCTTGGATTGCCTCTGGTATTAAGAACGGGGTGATGAATGCTGCATTGACCACATTGCTTAACAATTTGTCTGGCTTGTTCTCTAGTAAGTTTAAATTGTTTTCTTAGTACCTTGGCATTCTGATGACAGAGGCAATGACCTACAACAGCCTCTTCATAGGGAGTAGGAGATGTGACAGCTGCTACCAATTGATCAGCCATTGCATTGCTAAAGCTAAAGGACTGGGCAAGTAAGAATGGGCATGTATGTGACTGATAAAGCATTGATGCTTACAGGCCCTAATTAGTGACTGAAGTTTAAAGAACAGATGAAATAATTCTTCATTAGTAGTGTGTCCAATAATGGCAATTTCTATAATTTTCATCATACTAACCACATAATTGCTGTCACTGTAGGTATTTAGGTTTTCATTGGCAAAGTCAGTAAGAGCTAAAATAATGGCTTGGATTTCTGCTCATTGTGCTGACTGAAATGATGTTTGAATTACCTTTGACCTGATGGAGGAGTAATATCCTTTCCTTCCTGCACCTGAATCATCAGTAAATAAGGTACAGGCCTTGGGCAAAGGAGTTTGAACTATGACTTGAGGGAAAACAAATGCCATTTGCATGGCAAATTGCTTAATTTTGTTAGCTGGGTAATGGGTATTGAGTTGACCAGTAAAGTTGGCTAATGCTAACTGCCAAAAACTAGAAAATTGCCATAGCCAATTTTGTTGTTGAGTGGTAAAAGGAACTATGATACACTGAGGTTCAAGGCCCACAAGTTGTAATAACCATGCCCTACCCTTGCTAATTATCTGAGCCACTAGGTCATCTTAAGGACTAAGCACCTTGGAGGGAGAATGCAGCAAGTGTATCCATTCCAAGATCCCCTTTTCCTTCCACAGCACACCAGTAGGTGTATAGGCTGTGGCTAGTATGATAAGATGGAGGTTTTGGTCAGGATTAAAATGAGTCAGTTGTGCTTTCTGCATGGCAGTTTCAACTTTATGAAGGGCTAGGCATCCTTCCTCCAACAGCTGTCAGGGAGAGGTAGGTGAAGGATTGCCTCGTAAGGTTTTAAACAAAGGGGCAAGGTTTCCTGTGGTTAATTGTAAGCTTGGTCTGAGCCAATTTCTAATTTCTAATTTTGGGGTATGGATTTTTCTGTTTTCTATAATTTTTCCTAGATATGAAAAAGGAGCAACTTTCTGGATTTTCTCAGGGGTTGCTTGAAGTCCGTGAGTGGTGAGAGAAATTTCTAGCTCACTGAAAATGTCAACTAATTTGCATTTATCAGCATGGCTGATTAAGATGTCATTCATATAATGAATGATATATGCATCAGGAAGATGTTGCTGGACACGTTGTATGGCTTTGTCCATGAACTCCTGGCAGAGTGTCTGGCTATTTGCCGTGCCTTGAGGTAAAAATTTCCAGCAATACATTTTTTATAGGAGCCTTAAGATTTAGGAAGGGAACCCTAAATACAAATCTTTTACAATCACTAGGATGTAAAGGAATAGTGAAAAAACAATTCTTCAAATCTATGACAAATAAGTATGAGTTGAAGGAATAGCTGTTGGAGGTGGCAAACCTGGTTGCAAAGGACCCATTGGTTTCATAGTTTTATTGATGCCTCTAAGGTCTTATAATAGATGCCATTTTCCTGATTTCTTTTTTATTTCAAAAATAGGTGTATTCCATGGACTATTAGTAGGCTCAATATGTTCAGCATTTAACTGCTCTTTGACTAATTGTTTGGCTGCAAACAATTTTTCTCCTGTCAGGGGCCATTGGTCCACCCAGACAGGGTCATCTGAAAGCCAAGTAATTGGAGATGCACACAACTGGGTGGGGGTTTTGAAATCCCCCATTATAAGTCCTGAGACTGGTAACCTAGGCCTTTTCTTCCTTGATGCCTGATGGGGTTGCATGGGTTCTGTCTGCCCTTGCTGATGTTTCCCTAGTCCTTTATTAGGTATAAAATTTTGGTGAAACATTTGATGAGTGACAATACTGCTAGGGCTAACTAAAATTATTCCCATGTGTTCCAGAATATCTCTTCCCCACAAATTAATAGGGAGATTTGAAAGAATATAGTGGGTGAAATAGCCTATGTTTCCTTCCTTATCTTCCCATCAAAGGGCTTGCGCACTTTTTGGGGAGGCTGTAGCACCCCCAGTACCCTGAAGCTCCGAGCTTGCATTTTGGCAAGGCCAGGCATTTGGCCAGTGTGGAGAGGTGATGATGGATACATCAGCTCCAGTATCAATAATACCCTTAAATGATTTTCCATTGATCTGTAAATCTAACTCTGGTCTACCCTTTTGAACAGCTTGACTCCAGTATGCCACATCGGATGACCCAAACCCTTTATTTCCTTGAGGCTCAGACATTGACAGTTTTCTGGCCTTGATGTTAGGAAAAATAAGAAGTTGTGCTATTTTGTTTTTCTGGTAAAATTTGAACAATAGTATGAGTAGTAAGAGTTATAACCTTTATTTCCCCTGCATAATCTTCATCTATAATCCCAAGTAAAATCTGAAACCCGTTAAGAGACATGCTACTTCTCCCTACTATTAGATTGACTGTCCCACTGAGGAGAGGCCCATATACCCCTATACGGCTGGCCTGCAGTCCCATTTCTGGAGTTAGTACATATCTGGAGGTGGGACTGAGGTCCAATCCTGTACTCCCTGGGGTTGCTTGGAAGAGGTTCTGAATGAATTGCTGGTTGGGGATGCAGCTAGACTGAGAAGTGTAACCCCTACTGTTTGGTGGGGCCAGGGCCAGCCCCAAAGATAGTTTCCCTGATGCTGTCCGAAAGGCTGACCATGGATATCAGTTTGAGACCAACACTCATTGGCCCAGTGTTTACCGTACTGACATTGGGGACATGTGCCTGGCACTCTAGGGTCTTGAGGTCACTGTGACACTTTGACAGGTTTTTGCCTAAAGCTTTACAGTGCTTTGCAAAGTATCCTGCTTTACCACATTTGAAACAGTTTCCACCCCCTTTTTTCTTGGCTTTGAAACACCTCTCTGAGGGCAGCAGCCATAGCTAATCCCTGAATATGGGCTGGCCCAATGTCCACACAAATGCAAATCATTTCTTGAATATTGGCCTTTTTTCTATAGGGTCATACAGCTTCCTTACAGGACTTATTAGCATTTTCAAAGGCCTATTGCTTTACCATTAATTTTCCTGCTTGGCTTGTCAGGACCCTGCCTGACTGCAGTGATGTCTAAGTCTTTTCTCCTTTATTGGGTAATTCACACGAAGCCCTCTGCGCAGCTACAGCAATCTGTTGCTAAGCCTGCAAAGTGAAACACAGCTATTGTTGGTCATGTTGAAAGGATCCATTCCCATAAGGATTTCTGCTGTTATGGGAACTTGATGCTGTTGATTATGCCCAGTTTGCTCTGTACAAAGTTCATGAAAACTAGTTTCCCACAGCAAATAATCCCCAGAATTAAGACAGGCTTTAGCTGTGGTCAACTAGTCATTGGAGCCATGGGAGAGGTTCTGAGGGTCTCCAACAAGCCACGCACAAAAGGGTAAGTGGAACCATACATGGCAGTAGCTGATTTCAAGTCTTTCAAAATTTTAAAAAGGATTGGCTCATGATAACACACAGAATTAGCGGGATTGTTAGGGTCTAGTCTCTCCAGGACAGGAAAAATCTGAAACCCAGTTGTATCTTCACCACAGCTTGTGCCCAAGAATGCTTTTTTTAGGGTAGAAAGTGACACAGAGGAAGGGGTTTTAGACTCAAAGATTCACTCTCCTACTACTAGGAACCCCACTAGCAGCAGTATTCAAATGAATGTCTTGCAAAACTGAATTTAGATCATTCTCCTCCTCCTCCTCAGGGTCAGAATTATACATTTCTGTTCTTGCTCCCTCCTGTAATTTTACCTCATCACCCCCATCTGACAGTTCATGCAGGGTTGGTTTCTCAGAACTGGGGGGCAGGGGGGCAGTAGGTTCTGCAGAAGCAGAGCTCTTTGAGGATAATTTAAGACTGTCATATCCCTGTACAGTTTCCTTTAAATTTTTCTCCCAACTTGACTCTGCTGTCTCAGTTTTCAGGAGCCAGCCACTATGTGGGCCAAGAACAATACATTCCTGAATTAAGGACCACATAGAAAAGGTATAAATGGGTATTTTATCTGGACCCTCTGCTGTGTAGTTGTCCTTTAGCCATTTTCCCACCTTGACCCAGGTCTCCGGATTGATCGCTCCTTCCTCAGGAAACCAAGGATCAGTTTCTTGAACAAAATCTAAAAAGGCATTGAGTTAGCTTCTCCTAACATCTCCTCCCCTAGCCTTAAGCATAACCTTTAACATACTCACATATAATTCCTGTTCCTTTGAATCAGAATGTCCCATGATTATTACACCTGGCTGTACTTTTATGTACTCCCCCTTACCTTAGTGCCAAGTCATGTGCACACCATGGGAGTGTTCCCTCATCTCAGTGTAGAGTTCCTCTGTATTCAGGTCCCTGTTTCGGTGCCACCTGCCACAACGAGCATGGCTCAGTGTTGGGACTGAAGGGAGGTGATGGGGAATTGAGAAAGAAACACAAGAGACAGAGATATAGTTAAAGCTGGGACCAGATGGGACTCTGAGCTTGGATGTTGACTCAAAAACCCCTAGAGGTTGAACACTATTTATTTTATAGGGCTGCAAGGTAAAGAAAGTAAAAAATGTAACTAAAGAACAGGGAAAGAGGAAGCAAGGGCTGAACCATCTGCTTCCTTGTGCCAGGATGAGTCAAAAAGTTGCATACATTTCCCAAGGCCTTCTTCTGCCCCAGATGCAAGCAGCTTTGCAACAACTTTAGTCTTTTCAGGACATCAAGTGCCCTTTCCCACAGAGGCAGCTTTGCTATATCTCTGCAATGAGCATGTGACCTCTGTCTCATCTGCACCTGGCAGTCTGATATTAGTATAGCTACTTCTGCTTTCTTTTGGTTACAGCTTGCATAGAAAATCTTTTCTCCATCCTTTCACTTTCAATCTATTTGTATCCTTGTGTCTAAAGTGAGTCTCTTGTAGGCAGCATATAATTGGATTATGTTTCTTAATCCATGCTGCAATCTATCTCTTTTACTTGGTAAATTTAATCCACTAACATTCAAAGTTATTACTGTAAATCCATTTCTTGAATCATCCATCTTATCTTTTTTGTTTTATTTGTCAGATCTGTATATTCTTGTTCTAGTTTGCTAGCTGCTGGAATGCAATATACCAGAAAAAGAATGGCTTTTAAAAAGGGGAATTTAATAAATTTCTAATTTACAGTTCTAAGGCCAAGAAAATGTCTGAATTAAAACAAGTCTATAGAAATCTCCAATCAAAGGCATCCAGGGAAAGATGCCTTGGTTTAAGAAGGCCGGGGAAGTTCAGGGTTTCTCTTTCAAGTGAGAAGGCACATGGCAAACATAGCCAGGGCTTCTCTCTCAGCTAGAAGGGCACATGGTGTACATGGTGACATCTGCTAGCTTTCTCTCCTGGCTTCCTGGTTTATGAAGCTCCCCAGGAGGTGTTTTCCCTCTTTATCTCCAAAGGTTGTTGGCTCACGGACTCTCTGCTTTGTGGTGCTGTAGCATTCTCTGCTCTCCGAATCACCCTTCCTCCAAAATATTTCCTCTTTTATAGGACTCCAATAAACCAATCAAGACCCATCCAAATGGGTGGAGACATGTCATCACCTAATCCTGTTTAACAGCCACTCTTGACTAAATCACATCTCCAGGGAGATGATCTTATTACAGTTTCAAACATACAGTATTGAATAGGGACTAATCCACCTTTAAAGAAATGGGATTTTGGTTAAAACATGGATTTTCTAGGGGGCATACATCCTTTTAAACCAGCATAATTCTTTCCCCTCTTTCTCTTTTTATCCTTTAAGTTACTCTTACTGGCACTCTTCAATTCTGTGCCTTCCTCCAGACCTCTTTCTCCTGTCTTTTCTTTTCAACTGGCAGAACTCTCTTTAGTATTTCTTGTAGGGCTGGTCTCCTGTTGACAAATTCTTTCAGGATTTGTTTCTCTGTGAAAATTCTAATCTCTCCCCAATTTATCTTATTTATTTATTTATTTACATGGGCAGGCACTGAGAATCAAACCTGGGTCTCCGGCATGGCAGGTGCAAACTCTGCCTGCTGAGTCACCATGGCCTGCCCTCTCCCTCAGTTTTGAAGGACAATTTGGCTGTGTGCAGAATTCTTGGCTGGAAGTCTTTTTTTTCAGGATCTTAAATATATCATACCACTACCTTCTCACCTCCATGATGCCAGTTGAGTGGTTTGAACTCAGTCTTATATGGCTTCCCTTGTATGTAGTAGATTGTTTTTCTCTTGCCATTTTCTGAATTGTCTGCTTTTCTTCAACATTTCACAGACTGATTAGTATTTGCCTTGGGGAAGGCTTATTTGGATTTATCTTGTTTGGAGTTCGTTGAGCTTCTTTGACTTTTATATTTATGTCCTTTATAAGGGTTGGGAAGTTTCCCCAGATTATATACTTGACTACTCTTCCTAGCTCTTTACTGTTCTCTTCTCCTTCTGGGACACCAATTATTCTGTTTTGTGCTTTGTCTTGTCCATCATTTCCCTGAGATGCAATTCAAAAATTTCCATCTTTATTGCCCTTTGCTGTTTTGAATGTTCAAAATCAGTTATCCTGTCCTCTATATCACTTATTATTTCTTCTATCTCTTCAAATCTGTTTGTCTCTAGTATGTTTTCTTATTTGGTCAACAGAATCTTATAATCTCTGTGATATCTACTATTTTTCCATTTATTCTTTCAAATTCCTCTTTATGCTCTTCTACTGTCTTCTTGATCTCCTTTGCATCATTAGCCATCACACTTATTTTATTTAGTAGAGTTATATGAATACCTTTGATTAGTTGTTCCAACATCTGTCTCTTCTGGTGTTTTAATTTGGTCATTAGGCAGGGCTATATCTGTCTGCATTGTGATATGCTTAGTGGTCTTCTGTTGTTTTCATAGCATGTAAATATCTTGATTGGTTTACATTGGAAGTTGATTTCCTTCAGTAGTCTAATGCCTTGTATTTGCAGGATGGATTGTAGCAGGATGCAGGGCACAGCGCAGGGCACAACATTGGAGTGATGCGTGTAGTGCTGGTATAGGTACAGATTGGGGATGCTACACTGGTGCCTGTGAAAGTGGGTACCCAGTGGCCAGGGAGGATGTAACTGTGTGGGTGCACAGGTCTGGGGGGCATAACCCTGGTGTGTGCTGGTCTAGGATGTGGGGCCCTTTGTGCACATGCACAGAGCTATGGCAGTGGGTCAGCATTATGCCTGCATGGGTTCAAGGCATATGTGACCTGGCTGTGCAGGTCAGTGCTTTCCCAGAGCTAGGGGTCATGACTGGGGGGCCATGCACATATGCGGGTCTAGGAGTGCCATCAACTGATGTTCTCAGAGCTGAGGAGCATGACTGGGGACTGTGTGCATGCATGGGTCTATGAGTGTCATGAACTGATGTGATGGTGGGGCTCTGTGACTATATGTGCTGGGGGTGGTGCAGCCTGGGTATGGTGATAAGCGCTGGCTGCCTTTATGCAGTAGCAACAGCCTGCAGGGAGCAGGGAGGGGGAGGTAGTGCTTCAGAGGATGCAGAAGAGGTGGGTTGGGCTGCACTTGGGGTGGAGGTGTGGGGCAGGTATGCATGTTTGGGGTTGGTGGGGCAGGGGCACTTGGAGCATGGGGAGTGGGGGTGCGTGATGGGATTCTGGTGTATGGGGAGTGGGGTGAGTTGCAGGTTGCAGGGCTGCACTGGTGAGGGTATTGCATTCAAGGAACATGGCTTGGCTTACTTCCTAGTCCCTGTTTCCCTTTCCATGCTCTCCTATGAGCTCTGGGCTTCCACATTAGGCTCCAGTTCTCTGCTTCTTAGTTCCTCACTTTTGCAACCAGGGCCACCCTGTATGGTGCAGAGGACTCTCCCAGGTCTCCCTTACCATCTCTGTCACCCTCCCATTCCTTCTATAACTTTTCCTTGGAGCAGGGTTGAACTTGATCTACCCTATTTCACCATCTTCCTGGGCCAACAGTAGTGTTTTTATACACTGGAAATGAGCAATATGAAGTGGAAATCAATAAAAAATTTTCACTTACAATAGCCACTAAAAGAATAAAATAACTAGGAATAAATTTAACCAAAAAAGTAAAGAATTTGTATTCAGAAACCACAATACATTCCCTAGAGGAATCAAAGGAGATTTAAATAAATGGTAGAGCATTACATATTAATGGATTGGAAGAGTAAATATTGTTATGATGTCAAGCCTACCCAAAGCAATATATAGATTCAATGCAACCCTAATTACAGAAACAGAAAAGCTAATCATCAAATTTGATTGGTCCCTGAATAATCAAAGCCATCTTGTAAAGGAGGAATGAAGTTGGGGGACTCACAGTATTACAAAGTCAAAGTAATCAAAACAGCTTAGTACCAGCACAAAACTGACATGTAGACCAATGAGATGGAATTGAGAGTTTAAAAATAAATCCTCACATCTATGGTCAATTGATTTTTGATAAGGGTGCCAAGTCCACTCAAAAGAGAAAGAATACTCTTCAACAATTGTGCTGAGACAACTGTATATCTACATGCATAAGAATGAATGTGGTCCAGGCCAAGATGGTGGCTTAGCAATGAGCACATTTTAGGTCATCCTCCAAAACAACTACTAAATAACCAGAAACAGTACAGAACAGCTCCCAGGGCACGTCAGTGATCAGATACAGATACACAGCATATACCAGTCTGGACCAGCTGAACCGGCTGCAAGCATTCCCAGAACTATGAGTTCCCCAAGCCACGGTGGCTGGTGCCCCTCCCAGAGGGAAAGAAAAGGGACTTTACCAGCAGCAGGGGCTGAACCCAACCAAACACCAATTATGGCATTAATTAACAAATTCTGACTACTAAAAATAGGCCCCCAGCTCAGGTGAACCTGGTCAAAGCAGAGGCTGATCATTTTTGCCTCAACTCCAAGGGGGCAGGGCTGACAGAAAAAAAAAAAAAGGAAACAGTTTTCGTGGCTGTGTTTCCACAAAGGCTTGACTGCCTTTGGATTCAGTGGCAGGACTTCTCAGGCTGCAACTGCCCCAGGCATAGGCAGAAAGAAGCTTGTTTGAGGGCTTGTCTGGAACCTGTGCCTTCCCCAGGGGAAGGGTGAAGCCCAACTCAGGTGGAATCCCTCCCTTAAGGAACTCAGACACCAGGGTTTGGTAAGTTGAAACCATTAAAACCAGCCTACAACCTCTCCTCCATCTCGACCACGCCCCCAGCAGGGAAAGTCTGCCAAAGTGAAAGGTACCGCATCATCTTATGCTGGTGGGACCTGCAGGCAGACAAGTACCACCTACTGGGCAGGATAAGAAAAACAGAGCCCAGAGACTTCACAGGAAAATCTTTCAACCTGCTGGGTCTCACCCTCAGGGAAAACTGATGCAGGTGACTCTTTCCTCCTGATAGGAGGCCAGTTTGGAATGGGAAAGTCTGGCTGGGGTGCCAGAAGAGAGAGGTGCGGAGAAGAGTGCAGAAAGGAAGACTATGAGTAAAGGTAAAAAGGAAAATTAGATATGACATATAAAATCCAAAAAGCAAAATGGTAGAAGAAAGTACTACCCGTATAAAATAACATTAAATGTTAATGGATGAAACACCCCAATCAAAAGACATAGACTGGCATAATGGATTAAAAAACAGGACCCATCTATATGCTGTCTACAGGAAACACATCTTAGACCCAAGGATAAACATAGGTTGAAAGGGAAAGGTTGGGAAAAGACATTTCATGCAAATAAAAATCAGAAAAGAGCAGGAGTAGCTATACAAATATCCAACAAATTAGACTTCAAATGTAAAACAGTTAAAAGAGACAAAGAAGGACACTATATATTAATAAAAGGAACAATTCAGCATGAAGACATAACAATCATAAATATTTATGCACCGAACCAGAATGCTCCAAAATACATGTGACAAACACTGAAAACATTGAAAAGAGAAATAGACACATCTACCATAATAGTTGGAGACTTCAATTCCACACTCTCATCAATGGACAAAACATCTAGACAGAGGATCAATAAAGAAACAGAGAAGTTGAATAATACAATAAATGAGCTAGACTTAACAGACATTTATAGAACATTACACCCCACAACAGCAGGATGCACCTTTTTCTCAAGTGCTCATGGATCATTCTCAAAGATAGACTGTATGCTGGGTCACAAAGCAAGTCTCAATAAATTTAAAAAGATTGAAATCATACACAACACTTTCTCAGATCATAAAGGAATGAAGTTCGAAGTCAATAATAGGCAGACTGCCAGAAAATACACAAATATGTGGAGGTTCAACAACACACTCTTAAACAACCAGTGGGTCAAGGAAGAAATTACAAGAGAAATCAGTAAATATCTCGAGGCAAATGAAAATGAAAACACAACATATCAAAACTTATGGGATGCAGCAAAGGCAGTGCTAAGAGGGAAATTTATTGCCCTAAATGCCTATATCAAAAAAGATGAAAGGGCAAAAAAACCCTGTCCACTTGGAAGAAGTAGAGAAAGAACAGCAAACTAACCCCAAAACAAGCAAAAGGAAAGAAATAACAAAGGTTAGAGTGGAAATAAATAAAATTGAGAACATGAAAACAATTGAGAAAATCAATAAAACTAGAAGCTGGTTCTATGAGAAAATCAATAAGATTGATGGACCCTTAGCAAGACTGACAAAAAGAAGAAGAGAGAGGATGCAAACAAATAAGATCAGAAATGGAAGAGGAGACATAACCACTGACCCCACAGAAATAAAGGAAGTAATGACAGGATACTATGAACTACTTTATGATAATGAATACAACAATGTAGTTTTCTAGGACAGCTTCCTAGAAAAGCATGAACAACCAGCTTTGACTCGAGAAGAAATAGATGACCTCAACAAAGCAATCACAAGTACAGAAATTGAATCAGTCATTAAGAAGCTCCCCAAAAAGAAAAGTCCAGGACCAGATGGCTTCACATGTGAATTCTACTAAACATTCCAGAAATAATTAGTACCAATCCTGCTCAAACTCTTCAAAAAAATTGAAGTAGAGGGAAAGCTACCTAATTAATTCTATGAAGCTAACATCACCCTCATACCTAAACCACACAAAGATATTACAAAAAAAGAAAACTACAGACCAAACTTTCTAATGAATATAGATGCAAAAATCCTCAACAAAATTCTAGCAAATCGAATCCAGCAACACATTAAAAGAATTATACATCATGACCAAGTAGAATTCATCCCAGGTATGCTAGGATGGTTCAACATAAGAAAATTAATTAATGTAATACACTATATCAACAAATCAAAGCAGAAAAACCACATGATCATCTCGATCGATACAGAAAAGGCATTTGACAAAATTCAACATCCTTTCCTGTTGAAAACACTTCAAAGGATAGGAATAGAAGGGAACTTCCTTAAAATAATAGAGGGAATATATGAAAAACCCACAGCTAATATCATCCTTAATGGGGAAAAACTGAAAACTTTCCCCCTAAGATCAGGTACAAGACAAGGATGTCCACTACCACTGCTTTTATTCAACATTGGAATAAAAGTGTTGGAAGTTCTATCCAGAGCAATCAGACAAGAAAAAGAAATACAAGGCATCAAAATTGGAAAGGAAGAAGTAAAACTATCACTGTTTGCAGATAATATGATACTATATGTCAAAAACCCTGAAAAATCCACAGCAAAACTACTAGAGCTAATAAACGAGTACAGCAAAGTGGCAGGTTACAAGATCAACACTCAAAAATCTGTAATTTTTCTCTACACTAGTAATGAACAATCTGAGGGGGAAATCAAGAAACGAATTCATTTACAATTGCAACTAAAAGAATAAAATATTTAGGAATGAATTTAACTAAAGAGACAAAAGACCTATACGAAGAAAACTACAAGAAATTGTTAAAAGAAATCACAGAAGTCCTAAATAGATGGAAGGGCATACCGCGTTCATGGATTGGAAGACTAAATATAGTTAAGATGTCAATTCTACCTAAACTGATTTACAGATTAAACACAATACCAATCAAAATCCCAACAACTTACTTTTCAGAAATCGAAAAACCAATAAGCAAATTTATCTGGAAGGGCAGGGTGCCCCGAATTGCTAAAAGTATCTTGAGGAAAAAAAACGAAGCTGGAGGTCTCACGCTGCCTGACTTTAAGGCATATTATGAAGCCACAGTGGTCAGAACAGCATGGTACTGGCATAAAGATAGATATATTGACCAATGGAATCGAATCGCGTGTTCAGATATAGACCCTCTCATCTATGGACATTTGATCTTTGATCAGGCAGTCAAGACTACTCACCTGGGACAGAACAGTCTCTTCAATAAATGATGCCTAGAGAACTGGATATCCATATGCAAAAGAATGAAAGAGGACCCGTATCTCACACCCTATACAAAAGTTAACTCAAAATGTATCAAAGATCTAAACATCAGGTCTAAGACCATAAAACAGTTAGAGGAAAATGTAGGGAAATATCTTATAAATTTTATAATTGGAGGCAGTTATATAGACCTTACACCTTAAGCAAGAGCACTGAAGAAAGAAAGAAAGAAATGGGAACTCCTCAAAATTAAGCACTTTTGTGCATCAAAGAACTTCATCAAGAAAGTAAAAAGACAGCCTACACAATGGGAGATAATATTTGGAAACGACATATCAGATAAAGGTCTAGTATCCAGAATTTATAAAGAGATTGTTCAACTCAACAACAAAAAGACAGCCAATCCAATTACAAAATGGGAAAAAGACTTGAACAGACACTTCTCAGAAGAGGAAATACAAATGGCCAAAAGGCACATGAAGAGATGCTCAATATCCCTGGCCATTAGAGAAACGCAAATCAAAACCACAATGAGATATCATCTCACCCACCAGAATGGCCATTATCAACAAAACAGAAAATGACAAGTGCTGGAGAGGATGTGGAGAAAAAGGCACACTCATTCACTGTTGGTGGGAATGTCAAATGGTGCGATCACTGTGGAAGGCAGTTTGGCCGTTCCTCAAAAAGCTGAATATAGAATTGCCATATGACCCAGCAATACCATTGCTAGGTATCTACTCAGAGGACTTAAGGGCAAAGACACAAACGGACATTTGCACACCAATGTTTATAGCAGCATTATTTACAATTGCAAGGAGATGGAAACAGCCAAAATGTCCATCAACAGACGA
>PVIY010046835.1:0-18213 GCA_004026745.1 Myrmecophaga tridactyla
TCTGATCACTTTTTCAGTGGTTTTATCAGTTACTGTGTGGGATAGTGCCAACTTTCATAGTTGCAGAACTCTAACTCTGATTCTCGGGTGTCACACAAATACCCAAAGTTCCAAGAAATGACCAGGTTATATGCAGATAGCTCAGCATCTCAGAATTTAGAAATACCAGTTACAAACTCTGGAATAGATGTGATTGCTGTAAGAGTTACATTCTAGGAATCTTTACAGTAGGCCTTCACCTGATAACCTGTGCTCTCGAATTCAATTCTCAGAGTTTGCACATTATAGTTAGTCCATACAAGTGAGCATTGTAATACCTGTCTTTTCGTTCTGAGTATTTCACTCAACATGCTGTCCTCAAGATTCATTTGCCTTGTTGCGTGCCTCACAACTTCATTCCTACTTGCAGTTGCACAGTAGTCCATTAAATGTATACTCCACGGTTCCCCCTTCCATTTCTCAGTTGATGTACCCTTAGACTACCTCCATCCTTTGCAAATCACTAACACTGCTGCCATTAACACCAGTGTGTAAATGTCCATTTGTGTCCCTGTTCTCAGTTCCTCTAAGTATATACCTAACCACGGGGTTGCAGGTTATATGGCAACCATATCCCTACCCTCTTGTGGTGCCACCAACTGCCCTCCAGAGGGGCTACACCACTCTACTCCCCTACCAACAATGAATAGGTACATCTCTCTCGCCACCTTTTCTCCAGCACTTGTATCTATCTCTCTGTTCATTTTAAAACCATTTTATTCGCACATCACACACACCAAGCTATGTAAAAATCAGTGGTTGGGTGGGGCAACCATGGCTCAGCAGGCAGAGTTCTCGCCTGCCATGCCAGAGACCTGGGTTCGAGTCCTGATGCCTGCCCATGCAAAAAAAAAAATAAATAAAAAATCAGTGGTTCATGTATTATCACATGGCCATATGTCACCATGTAAGGAGGTTTTGCTACTGATTTAATCTCTTTATTTCTGATCAGTCTGTTGAAGTCTATTTCTTCTTGAGTCAGTATAGGGTCTTCGTGTGTTTCTAAAAAGTGAATGAAACAGCATTTCATTGAAAGTTGTCTAGTTTGTTGGCCTATAGTTGTTCATGGTATTCTCTTATGATCTTTTTCATTTCTTCGGGGTTTGTGGTAATGACCTCCCCCCACCCCTCGTCATTTCTGATTTTACTTATTTGCATCTTCTCTCGTTTTCACTTTGTCAGTGTAGCCAAGTGTTTGTCGATTTTATTGATCTTCTCATAGAACCAGCTCTTGGCTTAATGAATTTTCTCTATTGTTTTTATGTTCTCCATTTGATTTATTTCATGTCCTATCTTCGTTATTTCTTCTGCTTGCTTTGTGATTACTTTGCTGTTCTTTCTCTAGTGTCTCCAGTAGGTCAGTTAGGTTTTTGGTGTCAGCTCTCTTTTCCTTTTTAGTGAAGGCATTTAGGGCTATAAATTTCCCTCCCAGCATCACCTTCCTTCTCTACATCCCAGACATTTGATACGTTGCACCCTTATTTTCATTCATCTCAAGATATTTACTGATTTATATTGCAATTTATTTTTTGACCCACTGATTGTTTATCAGCGTTTAACCTCCATATATTTGTGAAATATTTAGTTCTCAGGTTGTTATAGATTTCCAACTTCATTCCATTATGTTCAGAGAAAGTGCTTTCATAGTTTCAGTCTTTTAAAATTTGTTAAGACCTGTTTTGTACCCGAGCATATGGCCTATCCAGGAGAATGTTCCAGGAGCACTTGAGAAATGTATACTCTGCTGTTTTGGAATGCAGCCATCTATATACATCTGTTTGGTATAATTCATTTATAATATTATTTAAGTTCTCTATTTCCTCACTGATCCTCTGTCTATTCTTTTTATAGAAGAAAGTGGTGTGCTGAAGTTTTCCACTATTATTGCAGAGACATTTATTACTCCCTTCAGTTTTGTCAGTGTTTGCCTCATGTACTTGGGGCACCTTGATTAGGTACTTAAATATTTATGATTGTTATTTCTTCCTGGTGAATTGCCCCTTTTATTAATATATAGTGTCCTTCTTTGTCTCATAACATTTTTGCATTTAAAGTCTATTTAGTCTGATGTTAGTACAGCTACCCCAGCTTTTTTGTTTTTGTTTTTGTTTGAGTGGAATATCTTTTCCCCTCCTTTCACTTTCAATATATTTGTAGCTTTGTATTTAAAATGAGTCTTTTCTAAAAAGCAAATAGTTGGATCATATCCTTTTATCAATTTTGTTAAACTTTGTCTTTTCATTGGGATGTTTAATCCATTAACACTCAGTGTTATTATGGGAAAAATCATTCTTACTTCAACCATTTATCCTTTGGCATTTATTTACCAGAGCTATTATTTCTCTCTTTTTTTACTTTTTGTTACCCTTAATGATAATCATCATTTTTATACTTTCCTCCAAGCCCCTCTCTCCTGTCTTTTTTTTCAGCCAGCAGAACTCTCTTTAGTATTTCTTATAGGGCAGGTATCTAGTCAACAAATGTTCTTACTTTTTGTTTACTTGTGACTATTTAAAATTTTCCCTCATGTTTGAAGGACAACTTTGCTGGACAAAAAATTCTTGGTTGTATGCTGGTTTTGAAGCTGTTATGTAACCCAGAAAAGGCCACGTTCTTTTAATCTGTTCCTGTGGATGCAGACCTATTGTGGGTGGCACATTTCAGTTAGGCTATTTCAATTGAGATGTGACCCAGCTCACTCAAGGTGGGTCTTAATTCTTTTACTGAAGTCCTTTATGAGAAGATAAAAGACAGAAAAAGCCCAGAGAGCTTAGAGAAAAATCGCAGGAGGAGCTGAGAGAGAAAGTCACTGAAGCCAGAAGCTGAAAGTAATGACACTGGGAGGGAAGGACCAGCAGACAGGGCCATGTACCTTCCCACATGACAGAGGTGTTCACATGCTGGGGGCGTCTTCACAGTCCAGGTGTCATCCTGTTGATGCCTTAATTTGGACATTTTCATTGATTAAAAACTGTAAATTGTAAGTTAATACATCTTCACTGTTAAAAGCCATTCCATTTCTAGTATAATACATTTTGGTAGCTTTAGCAACCCAAAACAGCTGGCAATTTTTCTCTTTCAGTATCTTAAATATATCATATCACTGTCTTCTTGCCTCCAGGATACCTCGTGAGTAGTCAGCACTTAGCCTTATGCGGTGAATCTCTTTTTCCTGCTACTTTCAGGATTCCCTCCTTCTCCTTGGCATTTGACAAGTGGCATTTGATTAGTGTGTTGGAGTGGGTCTATTCAGAGTTATTCTATTTGGAGTACTTTGGGATTCTTTACTTTGCATATTTATATATCTTTTATGAGGGTTGGGAAATTTTCCACATTTATTTCCTCAAATATTCTTCCTGGCCCTTTACCCTTCTCCTCTCCCTTTGGGACACCTATGATTTATACAAGTGTGCTTCATGTTGTCAGTCACTTCTCTGAGATCCAGTTCAGATTTTTCCATTTGTTCTTTTGCACGTTTGCTCTGTCCTCTAGTTTGCTAAACTTTTCTTCTGTCTCATCAAACCTGCTGTTATGTATCTCCAGTATATTTTAAATTTTATCCACCATATCTTTCATTTCTATAACATCAGTTATTTTTCTATGTACCCTTTCAAATTCCTCTTCATGCTGTTCTAATATCTTCTTGACATCCTGTATCTCTTTAACTATCTTTTTTTTTAGTTCACTAATGCTGCCAGTATGCAATATACCAAAACTAAGCTGACATTTGTAAACGGGATTTATTAAGTTACAAGTTTACAGTTCTAAGGCCATGAAAATGTCCAAACTAAAGCATCCAGATAAAGACACCTTGATTCAAGAAAGACTGGTGGCATCTGGAACACCTCTGTCAGCTGGGAAAGCACATGGCTGGTGTTTGCTGGTCCTTTTGCTTATGGTTTGAAACAGCTTCCCCTGGAGCATTTTATTTCTGCATCTCCAAATGTCTTTTTTGATGTCACCTCTGAAGCTTTTAGCACAATGGTTCCCTCTTAAAGGAGTCCAGTAAGTGGACTAAGACCCACCTTGAATGGACAGAGATACATCTCCATGGAAACCATTTAATCAAAAAGTCTTGACCCAATTCCATGGATCACATCTCCATGGAAACAACTTAAACAAAAGCTCCCACCCTACACAATAGGTCTGCCTCCACAAGATTGGATTAGAAAAAATACTATGACTTTTCTGGGTTACATAACAGTTTCAAACCAGTACACCATCTCATTGAAGTTATTTAGGATATTTGTTTGAACATCTTTGATTTAGTTGTTCCAAATTTTGTGTCTTTTCCAACTTTTTAGTTTGATCATTTGGCTTAGCCATATCTTCTTGTTTCTTGATGTGCCTTGTAATAGTTTGCTGGTTTATGGGCATCTGATTAACCTGATAATATTAATTTGAAAGTTGGTTTCCCTCTTTTGTTTTAGATTTTGCTGTTGCTTGAATTCATGTTGAAGGTCTCCTGTGGCGCCTGATTTGTCAGTATTTTCCAGCCAAACCAGGACCAGGGTCTCATGCAAAGGGTGCAACCCCTTTCAGAAGATCTTAAAGGGTGGGCAGAAAAGCAGCTTCCTGAACTGCACTTTCCCAGACTTCCCAGTAGATGGTGTCCTTGGGCAACCAATTCCCCACAACCCTGTTTCTCCCAAATTGCAGCAGCCCACTGGGCAGATTCCAGACCAAGGTCCCATTCAAGGCTGTTTAAGCAACCCAGAGGGTCACCTTGCCAGCCAACTATCAGATCAGGATTTTTCTGCATCCCCCTCTCTTCCTGAGGGGAGGGCCTCCCCATTTCCACCAGATCCTGGTGCCAGAAGCCTCAGGGGTGGGGAATGGGCCCTGGGAACCACAGTGGGATCTTTGTGGATATAAGGGAGCTGCTGGCTCCTGAACTCACATGTAGAAAGACTCAAGGCTGTGGGACCAAGAAGGTTACCTTTGCCAGCTAGCCACCAAACCAGGACTGTGAGGTTCTTCATCAGCCTGCAAGAACCAGGCTGATGCACAGTTGCTGGTCTTGGGGGTATAGAACGGACAGTTTGAGTTCACTAACCCTTATTTCTCAGTCATAGTTTGTCTACTTGCTCATCCAGCTCTTCCTTATATGTTGCAGTAGTGCTTCCCTGGTCTCCCAAGCCCCCAAACTGTTGTCTGGACAGTTTCTACCGATCTCGAGGTGTTTTTGGTGGTGAAGTGAGGTCTGCCTGTCCTTATTCCACATCTTCTTGGAGGAGCTGCTTTTAGCAATGTTTTGTAGTTTTCCTTACTTTATATCCTGGTTGAATTTATTCCTAGATATTTGATTCTTTTATTTGCCATAAATTGAATTGTAAACTTAATTTTTTCCTTGATTTCCTTCTCAGCTTGCTTATTACTTGTGTATAGAAACACTGCTGATTTTTGCATCTTGATCTTGAAACTGCCACGTTGCTGAATTTATTAGCTCTAGTAGTTTGTTGTCAAATTTTGGGGACTTTCTATATATAGGATAATGTCATCTGGAAAGAGTGCATGTTTTAGTTCTTCCCTTCCAATTTGGATGCCTTTTATTTCATTTTCTTACCTACTCACTCCGGCTAGAATTTCCAGTACAATGTTAGATAACAGTGGTGACAGTGGGCATCCTTGTCTTGTTCCGTGTCTTAGAGGGAACATTCTCAGTCTTTCACCATTGAGTATGATGTTAGCTGTGGGTTTTTCATATAAGCCCTTTATTATGTTAAAGAAGTTTCCTTCTATTCCTATTTTTCTAAGTGTTTTTATCCAGAAATGGTATATTTTGTCAAATGCCTTTTATGCAACAATTGAGATGATCAGGTGTTTTTTCCCTTTGATTTGTCAATGTGGTGTATTACATTAATTGATTTTCTTATGTTGAACCACCCTTGCATACCGGGGATATGCATACACTTGATCATAGTGTATAATTCTATTAATTTATAGTGTATAAACCCTTGATCACAGTGTATAATTCTATTAATGTGCTGTTGGATTCAATTTTGCAAGTATTTTGTTGAGGATTTTGGCATCTCTATTCATTACAGAAATAGCCTGTAATTTTCTGGTGGTATCTTTATCTGGCTTTGGCATTAGGGTGATATTGGCTTCATAAAATGAGTTAAGTAGTATTTCCTCCTCTACAATTATTTTGGAAGAGTTTGAGCAGAATTGGACTTAAGTCTTCTTGGAATGTTTGGTTAAATTCCCCAGAGAAGCTATCTAGTGCTGGACATTTCTTTGTTGGGGTGTTTTTAATGACTGATTCAATCTCTGTACTTTTAGTTGGTCTGTTGAGGTCTATGTCTTATAGAGTCAGCACAGGTTCTTCATGCATTTCTTGGAATTTGTCAATTTCCTCTAGGTTGTCTAATTTGTTGGTACACAGTTGGTCACAGTATCCTCTTATGATTCTTTTTATTTTTGTGGGATAGCAATAACATCCCATTCTACTTTGCTAGCTGCTGGAATGCAATATACCAGAAATGGAATGGCTTTTAAAAGGGGGAATTTATTAAGTTGCAAGTTTGCAATTCTAAGGCCATGAAAATGTTCCAATTAATGAAAGTCTATAAAAATGTCAAATTAAGGTACCAAAAAGAGGTTACCTTCACTCAAGAAAGGCTGATGAAGTTCAGGGTTTCTTTCTCAGTTAGAAAGACACACGGGGAACATGGTGACGTCCGCTAGCTGTTTTTTGTTATCATTTCATTTTTTTTGGTATTATTCAAGTGCCATTACTGCAGACTACTAATTCCGTGACCAGGGACAAGTCACTTGGTAGTAGTAACAGGCTCCTTCCATTTCATTTCCTTTTGCATAGTGTTACTGAGTTCTGGCCAAATGGAACATGAGTGGAAGTCATGTGAGCCATAGACTCTGAGTATCCAAGGTATGGCAATCTCACAAAATGAAAAGAATCTGAATCCCTGCATGACCACATGGAAGTTTGCTCAACTAATATACTCATAATTGGATGTGATATAAGAGAAAAATTAAGTTTCATTGTGCTAACCTATAGGAATTTGGGAATTTGTTTATTGGCATAGGTAATATAACTTATCCTAACTAAAATAGTTACCATATATGAGCTGACAAGTCTTTAGCAGAAAATGGGGACTGTCCTGGTTTGAAAGGATTATGTACTCTAGAAAAGCCATGTTTTAATCCTGAGCCAGTCTTGAAGGAGCAACTGTTTCTTTTAATCCCTATTCAACAACCTAGGGCAGAATCTTTTGATTAGATTATCTCCATGGAGATGTGATACACACAATTGTGGGTGTTAACTTTTTGATTAGATGGAGATGTGACTCTACCCATTCCAGGTGGGATTTGATTAGTTTAGTGGAATCCTTTAAAAGAGGAAGCATTTTGAAGAGAACCACAGAATCCACCAGCCAGTGACCTTTGGAGATGAAGAAGGAGAACACCCCTGGGGGTGATTCATGGAACTAGAAGCCTGGAGAGAGAGCTAGCAGATGTCACCATGTTCACCATGGGCCTTTCCAACTGAGAGAGAAACCCTGAACTTCATCAGCCTTCTGGAACCAAGCTATCTTCCCCTGGTTGCTTTAGATTGGACAATTCTACAGCCTTGCTTTAATTGGGAAATTTTCATAGCCTTTGAACTGTAAACTTGCAACTTAATAAAAACCGCCTTTATTATTATAAATGATAGTGTGGTATATTTGTAGAAGCATATTTATTGACATGAAAAGATTATGAAATATATCTTAGGCTTTAAATCAAAGTAGAACAGACACTATATTCCCATATTTTAATAAATATGTAGGAGTCAAAATGTCTGAAAGTGTATATCCTAAAATGTTAGTTTCCTACCTTCAGACTTTAAAAGTTGTATGACATTGAAGCAGTCACTTGACCACTCTGAATTAGTGTTTCATAGAAAATATAAGAAAAGAAAAGGTAAAGCTATTGAAAGGTCATTAGCTACAAAAATGTTTTGGACAAGAAGCATGTTGCAACCTTCTACTTCCCTTTTGGTGACTAGGACAGGACTAAATAGTAGGAGATGCTCCATAAATGTAGTATTACATTTAATTTAATTGTATTTAATGGTTACAATATCTGCAGATCATCTTACATTAATGAAAAAAATGCAGAAAAAAACCACTTTGCACAGAGCTTTACACAAAGAAAGTGGTCAATAAACTTTAGTTATAAGTATCATCATTATTAATGATTATATGACCCATAAAAATTTGTAAGGCTAAAATCACTATAAAATATCCAAGTGAGTTTGGAAATGATACTAGAGGCAAGATGTTTAGACTAATTACTACAATGAAAAGTGGCTTAATTAAAACCCAGTAGCCTGAAGATCTGAAAAGATGAAAAAACACTTAGAAGCTAGGAATAGAAGGAATATTCCTCAGCATGACAAAGGGCACAAATAGAAACCCACGGCTAACATTGTGCTTAATGGTAAAATACAGAAAGCTTTCCCTTTCAGATCAGGAATACGACAAGGATGCCCACTGTCACCATGGTTATTCAACACTGCACTGGAAGTTCTAGCCAGAGCATGTAGGGAAGAAAAAGAAGTAAAGGCATACACATTGGAAAGGAAGAAGTAAAACTGTCCCTCTTCGTAGGTAATATGGTCCTAAAAACAGAAAACTCTGAAAAATCTACAACAAAGCTCCTAGAATTAATAAATGAATTCAGCAAAGTAGTGGGGTACAAGATCAACACACCAAAATCAGTAGTGTTTCTATACACCAGTAATGAACAATCTGTAGAGGAAATAAAGAAAAAAAATTCCATTGACAGTAGCAGCTAAAAGAATGAAATGTCTAGGAGTAAATTCAATCAAGGATTTAAATGGAAAACTTCAAAATATTTCTAAAAGAAATCAAAGATGACCTAAGTAAATGGAAGGATATTGCATGTTCATGGATTGGAAAGCTACTAAATATTGTTAAGATTTCAATTCCACACAAAGCGATTTACAGATTCAATGCAATCCCAATCAAAATTCCCACAACCTTCTTTGCAGAAATGGAAAAACTAAACATCAAATTTCTAAGGAAGGATAAGGGACACTAAACTGTCAAAAACGTCTTGAAAAAGAAGGATGAAGTTGGAGGACTCACACTTCCTGATTTTAAAACGTACTGCAAAGCTACAGTAATCAAAACAGCATGGTAGTAGTAAAAGGATAGCTATATAGGCCAATGAAATCAAATAGAGAGTTCAGAAATAAACACTTACATTTATGGCTAGCTTATTTTTTTGAGCATTTTTTAAATTGTGAAATATGACATATGCAAAAAAGGGATAAACTTCAAAGTTATTGTGACAAGTAGTTATAGAACATATTTCAGACTTTGGTATGGGTTGCAGTCCCATAATTTTAAGTTTTTCCTTCTAGGTGCTCCAAGACACAGGAAACTTAAACAAATAACATAATGATTCAGCATCCATACTCATCTGTTAAATTCTATCTTCCTTGTTATAATGCCTCCTTCTCCTTTAATCCTTCTCCCTATCTTTAGGGGTTTTTGGACTCTGCCCCTTCTAACTTTTTCACGTTGGAAAGGGCTGTCTATAATATGGGCTAGGGGGATGGAACTAGTTGATGTTCTAGAGAGGCTGGCCCCTCTGCAATTCAGGACTTATGTGGTCTAGGAACCCATCTGGAGGTTGTAGGCTTCTGGAAAGTAATCACAGTGTATGAAACTTTTGTGGAATCTCAGATAGAGCACTAAGCACTCTTTAGGGTTGACAGAAATGGTTTTGGGTAATGTTTTAGTTTGAAAGCTGCTGGAATGCAATATACCAGAAAGAGAACAGCTTTTATAAAGGGAATTTATTAAGTTGCAAGTTTACAGTTCTAAGGCTGTGAAAATGTCCAAACTGAGGCATCCAGGGAAAGATACTTGATTCAAGAAAGACCAGTGAAATTCAAGGTTTCTCTCTCAGCTTAGAGGGCTGAGACCTGGCAATGTCAGCTAGCTTTCTCTCCTCATATCATAAGGCTTCCCTAGGGGGCATTTTCCTTCTGTATCTCCAAAGGTCTCTGGCTGTGTGTGCTCTGTTAGTTCTGGTGGCTCTGTAGCTTTTTTCAAAGTGGTTCCCTCTTAAAGGGTTCCAGTAAGCAACCCAATCTTGAATGGGTGGAAACACATCTCCATGGAAACCATCTAATCAAAAGTTACCACCCACAATTGGATGAGTCACATCTCCATGGAAACAATCACAATGATCCCATCCAGCAATATTACATGATGATTAAAAGACATGGATTTTGTTGAGTATCTAATAGCTTCAAACCGGTACAGTGGGGTTTGGCAAACCATGGTAGGTAGCAATATCTAGCTGAAGCTTGTATAAGAGTAACCTCCAGAATAGCCTCTCAACTCTATTTGAACTCTGTTAGCCACCGATACCTTATTTTGTTACATTTCTTTTCCCTCTTTTGGTCAGGAAGTCATTGTCAATCCCATGGTCATTCCTGGGTTTTATATTCCATGTTGCCAGGGGTGATTTTCACCCTTGGATGTCATGTCCCACATAGTGGGGAGGGTAATGATTTTACTTGTAGAGTTGGACTTAAAGAGAGAAAGGCCACATCTGAGCAACAAAAGAAGCTTTCTGGAAGTAACTCTTAGGCATAACTATAGGTAGGCTTAGCTTCTATGCTACATAAGTAAGCTTCACAAGAGCATGCCTTAAGATCGAGGGCCTGGCCTATTAACTTGGGAATCCCTAATGTTTGAGACAGTATTAGGGGTTACCCCAGTTGTAAAGCTTAATATTTCCATAATTTTTCTCCCACCCCTCAAGGATTTTCCCAATACTTTTAATCTCTTCAACATACTCTTGGGTGTGTTTTCTCTCCTTGCCCAAGATTTCTTGACTTCAGATCTCAATCTCCATGGTTCTGCCTCTGAAGATATTTTACTTTCACTTTGTCCCTTTTCTGAGACTTTTACCAGACTGGCAGCAGTTCCATTTATACAGGTCCTACAACACTCTTGTTGGCTTTCTATTCAATATGCTCAGATCATGCCATCAGACAAAAGAAGTTTCCACAAATCCTTTCTGGATAATTCCATCCAATCCTGGCCTTTTCTGAAATGACTGACTGGTTCCACATTTGGTTAAATCCTCACATGGGGCACTATTCTCTGGGGTCTTCCTTTCTGGAAACCCATAATTTTCCAGAACATCTATTTCTGGTTTCTTTATACCCAAAAGTTCACTTCTCAAATTATCTCTTTCCTATCACATTTCACTACAAGCTGTAAGGAGAAACCAGGCTGTACTTTCCACATTTAATTTGGAAATCTTTTCCGTTAAATATCCAAGTTCATGGCTTTTAAAATCTGCCTTCCAGCCAAAACTACTTGTCAATTGTGCCAGATTACTTGCCATTTTAAAATAAGGGTCACCTTCCTTCCGGTTTGTGATGACACATGCCTTATTTCTGTCTAGAGCTTCACCAGAGATATCTTTAGAGTCCACATTTCTACCAATAGTCTCTTCAAGGCATTCTAGGTCTTTTCTATCAAGCTCCTCACAACTCCCCCAGAACTTCCCCTTATCCATTTAAAAAGCTGTTCCAACATGTTTGGTATTTGTAAACTGCAGCACCCCACTCTGTACCAAAACCTGTTCTAGTTTGCTGGCTGCTGGAACGTGATATACCAGAAACAGAATGACTTTTAAAAAGGGGAATGTATTAAGTTGCAAGGTTACATGATCTAAGGCTGTGAAAATGTCCAAATTAAAGTAAGTCTATAGAAGTATCCAATCTATGTCATCCAGAAAAAGATACCCTGGTTCAAGAAGGCTGATATCATTTAGGTGTTTTTTCTTAATTGAAAAGGCACATGACGAATTTGGCGATGTCTGGTAGCTTCCTCTCAGGCTTCTTGTTTCATGAAGTTCCACAGGGGGCATTTTCCTTCTTTACATCAGAGGTCTCTGGCTGTGTGGGTTCTGTAGCTTTTTTCCAAAATGGTTCCCTCTTAAAGGACTCCAGTAAGCAACCCCACCTTGAATGGGTGGAGACACATTTCCATGGAACCCGTCTAATTGAAAGTTTCCCACAACTGGGTGGGTCACATCTCCATGGAAACAATCAAAAAGCTCTCACACAGCAATACTGAATGAAGATTAAAGGACATGGCTTTTCTGGGGTACACAACAGATTTAAACCAGCACAAAGTTCCTCCTCCATAGCTTGAGTGCATTAGGCTCTACCTCTCCAGGGCCGACCTAGCAAAAGACAATTTTCTGAGGAGTCTTGGCTTGAACCTCCATGTGAAAGAAAACTGGAACTTTCAGGTTTTATGTTACATCCAGCTGCTGGTTGGTGAGCACCTTCTCCATTTCCTTCATGCAATACCATTCTTAATACATAAGAAAGGTACATTTTAAATTCTGAGTCTATGATAGCTTTTCCACAGAAGCAGAGGATAACATGAAAGTAATGTCCAGTCATGCATCCCTTTGCGGTAGAGAGGATAAAGAACTATTATATTAATTTTAAAAAAGCATGTTTAAATTCTCATTGTAAATATGTCTTAGTTTTACTAGTCTCTTTAGATAAAAAGAAACCTGCTAATTTTGCTGGTACATATTACTCACCATTTAGTGCACAAAGTGTTATGGCCTTTTATTCTGAAATTATTTGATTTCAGATTTATCGGTGATTTTGTTTTAGTTTGTGATTATTTTTCCCAATTCTAACCAACCATAAAATCTGATGTCAAATACATTTCCATTTTTCTCCTTTGCCTTCCTAAAATTTAATTAAAGCTCAATCTGTTAAAACATAAGTGTTTTTGCATGATTCCTGACTTAATACATATTCAAAATATACTTAAAATTCAATTGTAGCAGTCACTGAATTAGAGTTGGCAAAATTATGGTATAATTTAAACCATTTTTTTACAGCTTTTCAAAACACAGTTCAATACCGAGTGATAATTAAGCAAGCAACTGAAACTTGTGACTTAATAAATGTTTTGAAGTTTATGTCAAAGCATCCATATGTTCTTCAACTGTTAGCAAATTATCCTATCATTTAGTATGGTACTTCTTTCTTCATATTGGAAAACTGAGGTTCAAGAAAATATATTTTCTCTAGGCTCAGCCAGTCAGTAGAAAAGCTAAAAAGGAATCCCTACATCTCATGATTTTTAATTTTGTTTCAGAAACTTTTCTTTTCTTTGCAATTTTTCCCCCCAATTAGCTCAAATACTAACTAGTAGCAATTTGGTATGTGGACAGGAATTGAGAGTAACTGGGGAGGGCAATACCAAACAATAGGTCTTTGCAATAGTCCTACTAGATATTTTGAAGGCTTAAAATAAAGCAATAGTGATAAGGATGGAGAGAGACTAGAGAACTCATAGACAAGCAAAACAGTTCTGTGATAAAATTGTTTTGATTTGGCGCTTTGTGAGATGCAAATATTCAGGCTGAAACAGAGGTTGAAGATGATATTGACTTGTCTAGTATGGATGGCTAGGTGAATGGTGCTGCCTTTTACCAAAAGAGAAAAATTTGTAAAATGGAATAGGTGAGCTCATGAAAGAAGATGACAAATTCAATGAAAAAGTATTTTAAAATAAAGTCTATAATTATGCTTTAGACGTTAAGACTGTATGAGTATACAGTGAAAAATAAATTTCATTTCCATACTGAACCCCTAGTTTCTCAATTTCCCTCCCCAGAGTCAATCACTGTTAGCACTTTTTGTGCCTCTGTGGCAGAAACTGCCAATTACTTATGACAAAGCAGTTCTCCCTTTCTTCTTTACCAACAGAACCTCATATTTTTGGATAGTTCAGCAAACATATTTTTCAGTTCGCCTTGAAAATAGAGGTGACCATGTGACTTAATTCTGATCAATGGTATTAAACAGAAACTATTAGATTGAACTTACAGGAAAGCTACTTAAAAGGTATCAGGCAGCTTTTGCCTTGTCTCCCTTTGCCCCTCATTGTCTGTTGGCCTGGAACATTGATGAGATGACTGGATATCTAGGTGCCAGGGAGAAACTGCTATCAGCAGAGCTAGGTGTGAGCAGTGAGGGCCAGGCAGTTTAGGTCTGCAGTTGGGCGAAAGTCAGGCAAAACCACAGGTTCAGATGTTTTGTCTTCTCTTCTCTTCTCACAGTCAGCAGACATGGGACCACCCCCTGAACACACTGGTGGGGCCATCATACGGCTTCAGGAAACCCGCTCTTCTCTTTGTCCTGTTTTCATCCTCAAGCTTGAGTAGTTAACTCTGGATATTCTGTGTTAAATTAACTCCAGTTAAGTTTCATAGCATGTTTCAGAATGTTGAACTGGTACTTTATTATTATTATTTCTAGTGGAAGTAGGGAGAAGGAGCTGTGGGAAACTCCCTGGACTGGACTGGGCTGGAATGAGGTGGAGCAGGATTTAGCTCCCGGTTCCTCCCTCAGCACATAGGCCTGGCTAACATTGTATACAGCAGATGGGTATTGCTCATCTCCTAGGAAGTCTGTGTACCAAACAGCCACTGGGGCTTAATAACAAATTTGAGAAGAAAAATACTGATTAAAAAATGCATGACAAATAATTTGACTTACCCTTTCTAAAATAACATTGACCTTTTCCCTTTAAGATTATGATGATCAAATATTATATAGGATAATGCATTATAGTAAAAAGAATATTATGATAGCAGTAATTTCCCATCTGGATTGCAATATCTGGATTGCCATTTAACTGCTTGCAGAAATCTGTAATTTCAATATGTATGGAATAAGTGATAATTTGCCAAATTAAGGAAAATATCCAATAAAAATAAAGATAGACAATACATGCTAATTTAACGACAAACTTATTTTGATACCGTTAACTGCAATGATCTTGGAGTTTTGGATGGGGGAGCAGTAGGGACTTCCCTGTACCCATGAGAATATTGTATCTATAGAGAGTGCCTTGTCCTCCTGGGCTGATTTGCAAGTGGGGACTGTACCCCCTGTCATTCCACAGCACCGGGCCTGCCCCTGTGTTGGTGCCTCAGGACGGTTAGTGCTGCAGTAAGAAGTTGGTAACCACTATAAGGTCATTATTTGAGTCTCTCAGGGTGTCCAAACATCACCTCTGGAAGATCCCATCTCCATGAATCAGGATACTCCATGATCTTCAGAAACCTCTAGAGGAGGAGGTACTTGTTCAGACTGCCAGCCATCCTGATAGTTTATGTTTCATCCCTGCTGTTAAGGAGGGAAAAGACTATTCCAATTGATCATTCCTCCCTGCTGCGCTCTTCGTTGCCTCTCTTATGCAAACTGAGAGCATCAGTTGACGGTTAAGCTCCATTCTTTGCTGCCTCTGGACATCTACTGTTTCTCCCATCCTGATTCTGGCTTCATTGGTGGGTTCTGATGATGAGAACTGGGTGCAAGTGTCCAAGAAAATAACTTTGCCATCCAGTAGGGGATGCAGAGCACCTGATGAACTTTTTTTAAAAAACATTTTTATTGAGATATCTTCACACACCATACAGTCCACCCAAAATATACAATCAATTACTCACAATATCATCATATGGTTGTATATTCATCATCATGATCATTTTTAGAACATTTGCATCACCCCAGAAAAAGAAATATAAAGAAAAAAAAAGCCCATACATCCCAGACCCCTTTACCCCTCCCTCTCATTGACCACTAGTATTGCAATCTAACCATTTTTTTTTTTTACCCCTTATCCACCCTATATTATTTATTCATTTTTTGTCCTTATTCTTTTTCTCATCTGTCCATACCCTGGACAAAGGAAGCATCAGTCACAAGGTTTTCACAATCACATAGTCACATTGTAAAAGCACTATTACTATACAGTACTTTTCAAGAATCAAGGCTACTGGAACACAGTTCAACAGCATCAGGTACTTCCCTTCAGCCATTCCAGTACACCAAAAACTGAGAAGGGCTATCTACATAATGCATAAGAATAACCTTCAGGATAACCTCTTGACTCTATTTGGAATCTCTCAGCCACTCAAACTTTATTTTGTCTTTTTCTCTCATCCCCCTTTTGGTCAAGAAAGATTTCTCAACTTGATACCAGCTCCAGGCTCATACCTGGGAGTCATGTCCCACATTGCCTGGGAGGTTTATAACCCTGGGAGCGATGTCCCATGTAGCATGAAGGGCAGTTCTTCACCTGCCAAGTTGGCTTGGAGAAAGAGGCCACATATGTGCAACAAAAGAAGTTCTCTGGAGGTGACTCTTAGGCATAATTATAAGCAGGCTTAGCTTCTTCTGTTCAGGAATAAGCTTCACAGGGGCAAGCTACAAGATTGAGGGCTGGGCCTATTAAATTGGTTGTCCCCAGTGCTTGCGAAAAAATATCAGGAATTCCCCAGGTGAGGAAGTTTAATATTTATTCCTTTCTCCCCAGTCCCGCAAGGGGACTTCCCAAATACTTTGCTATTTTCTGCTATGGGATGTATCAGGGCATCACACCAACCTGCATAAACCAATAAGATCTCACTCCCTATTCAAGATTCCATGTAATTATGGTGTTTGAAAAAACTGACCATACAAGTTAAATTAGATAGTATGCTACCAAAAATATAAATTTTGCACCAAATAAACATATCTTCCTTTGGTCTCACACAGAAGTTGATGTTTTAAAATATAACCCATATACCTGATGAACTTTTAATACATTGCTGTTATAGCAGACACCAGAAATGAATCCATTTATGGCTACAATGCAAATGTAGGAACCAGAAGTGAAAAGCTATAGTTCCAATACATAAATCAATGTCTTGTCTGTGATGGAAAACTGGCCCAGGACTTGTGTCATGTCACTTCGAACTCTTGGAATGGAGGAGTAAAATGGTACAAACAGAGGAAACACAGGCGCCAGGAATCCAGAAGGCAAACTGCTGGCTGCAGTGATAGTAATTGAAAATTGCATAGCTTCAATGAGGATAAAGTCAAACAAGTCTGACAAAACCCAGTGTTCTAGTTTGCTAGCTGCTGAAATGCAACGCACCAGAAATGGATTGGCTTTTAATAAAAGGGGATTTATTTTGTTAGTTCTTCAGAGGAAAGGCAGCTAACTTTCAACTGAGGTTCTTTCTTACATGGGAAGGCACAGGATGGTCTCTGCTGGCCTTCTCTCCAGGCCCCTGGGTTCCAACAACTTTCCCCGGGGTGATTTCTTTCTGCATCTCCAAAGGCCTGGGCTGAGCTGCGAGTGCTGAGATGAGGAATGCCAAGCTGCTTGGGCTGTGTTACATTACGCTCTCTCATTTAAGCACCAGCCAATTAAGTCAAACATCATTCATTGCAGCAGGCACGCCTCCTAGCTGACTGCAGATGTAATTAGCAACAGATGAGGTTTACGTACCATTGGCTCAAGTCCACAGCAGCAGAACTATGAACCTTCACCCGGCCAAGTTGACAACTGAATCTAACTACCACATGTCCACCCCTTGTCAACTTGGCAACTACACGCATCACCTCAAACAGGTGCAAAAATTCTCTTCTGGCTGTGGACCTGTGAATATCAAAACAAGTTATCTGATGCCAATATGCAAAGGAGGACAGTCAGAGGATCCATAGGGAGAAACTGGAAGAAAAACCTGCAGGGCAAACACCATTGGATTTCAAAGTCTGAAAGTCATACATCCTTTGGCTTTAGGAAGTGGCAGTCCCATCCTTTTCAAGGGCCTATTTAGTGGCCCTGCTTTCTCCAAATGCTGCTGTGAAGTTTGCAACACTGGAGGACATTGGGGAGCCCACCTTTTTCTTGGCTCCACTCTCTCCAATCATTGGGGCAGAACCTGGGCCCTCTGTCATTTCTGGGGCACCAGCTCAGCCCCCTCAGAACAATGCAGTTGCAGCCAGGCTTTCCCCAATCTCTAAGGAATGTACTCCACCCTCTCCAAGGCCTGGGGCACTGAAACACTTGCCCTCAATTTTGGGGGCAAACTCACTCTCTCCAAGTGCTTGGGTGGATCCACTCTCCTGGCCTGATGTTTCTTGGCTTCAGACCTTAACTTCCATGGTTCTACCTTTGAAGTTGTTTTTCCTTCAGTGTGTCCCTTTTCTATCCTTTTTAGTCCAGACTGGCAGCAGTTCCATTTATACAAATCCCACAGCACTCTTTTTGGTTTTCTATGTAATATGCTGGGATCATGCCC
>PVIY010046836.1:0-18220 GCA_004026745.1 Myrmecophaga tridactyla
TATTTATACTAGACAAGTTAGCCAAGTTAGACTTCAAATGTAAATCAATTGAAAGAGAAAAAGAAGGACATTATGCATTAATAAAATGGACAATCCATCAAGAAGACTTAACAAACATAAATATCTATGCACTGATACAGACTGCCCCAAAATACATGACAGAAACACTGACAACACTGAAAGAGAAATAGATAGCTCTACAATAATTGAATACTTCAATACACCACTCTCATCATTGGACAGAAGATCTAGACAAAAGATCAATAAGGAAACAAAGACATTGAAGAATATGATAATGTGTTAGACTTAAAAGACACTTATAGAACACTGCACCCAATAACAGCAGATGATAGATATTTCTTAAGTGTTCATAGATTAGTGTCCAGGATAGACCACATGCTGGGACATAAAGCAGGTCTCCCTACCTTTTAAAAATACAGAAATATACAAAGCACATACTCATTTCATAATGGTATGATGTTGGAAATAAATAATGGACAGAAGCATGGAAAATTCACAAATATGTGGAGACTAAACAACACCTTCTTAAACAATCATAGGACAAAAAGAAATTATAAGATAAATCAGTAAATATCTGTAGGCAAATGAAAATGAGAATACAACATATCAAAACTTATGGGATGTAGAAAAAGGAAATTTGTTGCCCTATGCCTATTTTATAAAAGAAGAGAAAACAAAACTCAAGAAACTAGCTTCCCATCTGGAGGGACTATAAAAGAACAGCAAACTAACTCCAAAGTAAACAGAAAGAAAGAAATAACAAAGATTAAGAGAGAAATAGATGAACTGGAGAACATGAAAACAATAGACAAAATCAATAAAACAAGACTGGTTCCTTGAAAAAAACCAACAAAATTAATGGACTTCTACCAGGCTAATAAAGAAAAAAAAAAAGCAAGAGGATGAAAATAAATAAAATCAGAAATGGGAGAGGCACATAGCTACTGATCTTGGAAAAAAACAGAGATAGTGAGAAGAAACTATGAGCAACTATTTGTGCTAAAAATACAGACAAATTAGATGAAACAGACAAATTCCTAGAAAATCATGAACAACCAAAAACAACTTGAGAAGAAATAGAAGACCTCAACAAACCCATTGGGGTTTTGAAATAGACCTCAACAAACAAGTATAGTGATTGAATCAGTCATCAAAAAACTCCCCAAAAAAGAAAAGTCCAGGATCAGATGGCATCATATTTGAGTTCTACCAAATATTCAAGACTTAGTACCAGGTGCATTTATACTCTTCAAGAAAATTGAAGGAGAAAGAAAGCTACATAACTCATTCTATGAAGTCAAATCACTCTAAAACCAAAGCCAGGCAAAAATACTATAAGAAAGGAAAATTTCATTTCAATCTCTTCAATAAATATATATGCAAAAATCCTCAACAAAATAATTTCAAATCAAATTCAATGGGACATGAAAATAATTATACAAGATGACCAAGTGGATTTTATTTCATGTATGCAAGGGTGGTTCAACACTAGAAAATCAATTAATCAAATACATTACATCAATTAATTAAAGAAGGATAACCACATGATCAACTAGATTGATGCACAAAAGGCATTTGACAGAATTCAACATCTGTTCTTAAGAAAAACTTCAAGGTATAGGAACAGAAGGAAACTTCCTCAAAATGATAAAGGGAATAAGTCATAACTCACAGCTAACAGCATACTCAATGGTGAAAGGCTGAAAGCTTTCCATTTAAGATGAGAAACAAGACAGGGATGGTCATTATCACCATTGTTATTCAACATGGTGCTGGAAGTTCTAGCTAGAACAATTAGCAAGAAAGGGAAATAAAATATCCGTATTGGAAAGGAAGAAGTGAAAGTAAAACTTTCACTATTTGCAGATGACATGATCCTATATTTAGAAAATTCTGAACAATATATAGTGAATCTACAAAAGCTAATAAACGAGTTCAGCAAAATTGCAGGATACAAGCACAACGTGCAAAAGTCAGTACTGTTCTCATGTATCAGCAATGATGAATTTGAGGAAGAAATCCAGAAAAAAATTCCATTTTCAATCGCAACCATCGGAATCAGATAAGAGTTTAGTACCCAGAATATATAAAAAGATTCTAGAACTCAACAACATAAAGAAAAATGACCCAATTAGAGGAAATGCAAGGGGCACAAAAACATATGAAGAGATGTTCAAACACTCATGATTAGGATAATAACACAAAATAAAACCTCAGAGAAATGTCACCTCACAGCTACTAGAATGGACATTAGCAAAAACAGAAAACTACATATGTTAGAAAGGATATGGAGAAATAGACTCACTCATTCACTGTTAGTGGGAATGTAGAATGGTTCAAAAACTCTGGAAGGCAGTTTGGTGGTTACTCAGGAAGCTAAATAGAGAATTGCCATATGACCCACCAATCCCATCTCTAGGTATATATTCAGAGGAAGTAAAAACAAGGACACTAATGGACATTTTCCCACCAATAATTTTAGCAGCATTTTTCACAATTGCCAAGAGATGGAAGCAGCCCAAATGTCCATCAGTGGGTGAGTTGATAAACAAACTGTGGTTTATAAATATATGGATCATGACATGCAGTAAGACACAATAACATCATGAAGTATGCAAAAATGTGGATGAAACTTGAGACGGTTATGTTGGGCAAAATATGCCTGAAACAAAACAACAAGTACTGTATGGTCTTATTAATATGAACCAACAATAAGGAATAAATGCTAAGAGTTAAAGTTGCAGACAGAGGTTATTAGGAGGTAGAAAGGGGGTAGAGTAGGGCCACCTATGCTGAAGGGTTACAGCATGTCCAACAGGGTTGATTGTAAAGATCCAGAAATGGATAGCACAATACTATGTGGTGGTTGCACAGTATTGTAAGTATAATGAATAAAGATTAATGTGAGTGTGTTTCAAAGAAGAAGTATAGGGGTATATATCACACCAGAAGGAAGGCTATAGTACAAAAACTAGGACTGTATAACATATGGCAACCTAGAATGGACAATGGTGGTGAATAAATGTACAAAACAAGAAAGTTTTTACCTGAGGGAGGACAACTGAAGGTCACCATTGCAAGGTGTTAAAAATGTGATGGTCTATGGAAAAATGCAGTTAATGAAAATTAGGGCCTATGCTTAACACTAATATTGTAATATTCTTTACTAATTGTAGCAAAGATAATATATGAAAGCTAAATATCAATAATGAAAGGGATATACCAGAGGGGTATAGGATTCTGGTTGTTGTTATTTCTTTCTCTTATTTTTCTTTTCTCTTTTTCTCTGTGGAAGAAATGGAAATGTTCTTATATATATTGTGGTGGTGAATTAATATATATGTGATTATAATTTAGGGATAATTATGTGATTATACTCTAGGGAAATTTAATGTTACAGTCCCTTTTGATGCAGTGTGGTGGTTTGATATGAGGCTAAAGATAGGGTTGCCACATGATCATGCAACCCTATTATTAGACAAAGACTTGGGAGAACTGAAAGCAGTGTCTTGAACAGGCTTTGGCACAGTAATATTTATGGTGGCATTTTCCATGATTTGTGATGGCTATGGGTGACCTAAGCGTTCCCTGACTGATGGATAGAAGGGCAAAATGTGGTGTATACATACAATGGAATAATGAGGCTGCATGAAAGAATGGAGTCATGTGGCATGCAACTAGGAGAATGAACCTTGAGGACCTAATGCTGAGCGAAATAAGCCAGAAAAAAATAGACAAATAATGTATGGTCTCACTAATATAAACTAAGTGTAATGAACAAACTCTGATAATTGAATTCAAGTGCATAAATGATTAGGAGGACAGAAAATGGTCAGAGGTTGGGCAATTGATGCTTAAGGAGTACAGAATATTCAAGTCAGTCTCATTGTAAAAGTCCCTTGATTATAAGTGCTTATAATAATCACATCTATTCCCAGGTTTTAACTGTTTTATCTAAATTCTGAGGTGCTGTCCTCCTTATTTATATGCTAGTCATTCCATGCAACATCAGGAATCTGTGGGACACCTGAGATTCAGAATTAGAGTTCTGCAGCTCTGAAAGTCAGCATTCCTCCATACAACTGTTAAAGAAGCTGAAAAAGAGATGACTCCAATTAGAGATATGAATGTAATGGGCCCTGTTAGGACTAAGGTAGCTCAGAATACAGGGTATAAAATGATGACATTGTCCATATTTTAAAATTTCAACCTCTTTGGGAGACCAAAGGAAGAGATGTTTATCTGGTCTAAAATTTAAATTTTCTGAAAAACATTATCCAATATAATCTGTCTAGTCAGTTTATTAAAACAATCTAGATACATGGAATATAGAAAAGGTAATGAGAACTTTTTTTATTACAATCAGAGTAAGGTAATACCTGGATACATTCAAGAGTATGTTGGGAAGAAAACAAAAACCTATTTGTAAAGTACTCTTGATAATCTGGGGAAAATATGGGTCTTTTCTACTCTTCCACCTGGAGTACATCTTGATATTCATTCTGGTATTAAGCACTCCCAATTTAATAAGCCAAGCCTCAATGTTGAGGCTTGCCTTTATGAAACTTGTTTCTGCAATGGCATAGCCAGGCCTGTATGTAATTATGCCTAGGAGGCATCTAAGAAAGCCTGTTTTGTTGCTCAGAGGTGGCCTCTGTTTTTTAGCTAGCTCTGCAAATAAACCCACTATCCTCCCCACTACATGGGACATGAACATGAGGGATGTAAGTCTCCCTGACATTGTGGGACATGACTCCCAGGGATGAGCCTTGCCCTGGCATCATGGGATTAAGAATGACAAAAATAGGAATAACAACTGAAAAAATAAAGTTTCAGTTAACTAAGTGATTTCAAATAGAGTTGAGAGGTCATTCCAGAGGTTACTCTTGTGTAAGTGTTAGCCAGATATTTCAGACTACCACAATATGCCATGACCCAACCAACAGTATTCCTGAAAACCCTAGGGAGTGCCCTGGGCTATATATCTCCATAAAAGTTTGCCTTAGCATTTTTATTTTCTCAGAAAATAAGGCTTCCAGAATGAGCCTAGACCAGATAAACCCTGAGACCCAATGTTGCCAGTTTCTCCAAGAGCATCTCTCTACCCCAGAAGGTCAATGCTCTTTTCTGGCATGAACGAGTTACCTTTTAAACAATCTAGGTTTATTTTTTATTGTGAGCCTTTAAATTGGGGAGATTGCAAAACTGGTGGTCAATAACAAGGAGGGGTATGGGTTAGGAATGTAAGGAGTTCTTCCTTTGTATTTTTTTTCAGAAGAAATGCAAATATTCTAAAAAGGATCATGGTGATGAATACATAACTATGTGATGGCATTGTAAACCAATGATTGTATACTTTGGATGGATTGTATGGTGTGTGAAGATATATCAGTAAAATTATATTTAAAAAAGATAAAATTCTGCAAACATCAAGAAAGGGACAATTCACCACATAAAGCGGTTCTTCAATAAGACCAAGGGCCAATTTATCACCAGAAGCCATAGAGAAGAATAAGCAGTGGTATGATATGTTTAAGATATTGAACAAGAAAAACTGCAATACAAATATTCTTTATCCAGCAAAGGTGACCTTCACAAATGAGAAAGAGCTTAAAATTTTCACAGATGAACTGAAACTTACTTAGTTAAGTTCAGTTAACTAAGCTAACTTAGTTAACTTTACTTAGTTAAAAAGCAGACATTCCCTACAAGCATTACTAAAGTGAGTTCTTCAGGTTGAAGGAAAAGACAGGGGAGAATATCTATGAGTAGGGGGAAGAAGTGAAGATTGTCAGTAAGGGTATATGAAAGGGTAAATGCAAAACCCAATAGCATGGTATCCTCAATATACAACTCTTCCCTTTAATTCATTTAAGAGTCAGAATACAATTGATCAGGAAAAGGGTATATTTTCTGATATGGACATGCAATATATACAGTGGTAATGGGACAAAAACAACATAAAACACAGAAACAGAAGTATATGAGTGTAAACAACCTGAATGCTATTGAGTCGAAGTTGATATATTTTCACATAGGTAGGGTATAGAAGTGAGTTGCAGAATACAAAACTGATAGTAATGAAAAGAAGATATTTCAAAAATATAGAGAAACAGAAATGAGAAAGGGATCAGATACATCACAAAAGGTTAATGATACAAAACCAGAGGTGGCAATAAAGGAATAAAGAAATCAAATATATATATAGCATAAAAAAACAAAGAGCAATTACTGAAGTAAGTTATGTCTTTGCAGTAATAATACTGAATGTTAATGGATTAAATACCCCCAATCAAAAGGCACAGTTTGGCAGAATGAATAAAAAGCATGATCCAACTATACTTTGTTTACAAGAGGCTATCCTTAGACCCAAAGTCCAAATAGGTTGAAAGTGAAAGGGTAGAAAAATATATCCGATGTCTATTTTGAACAAAATAGAACTGGGATAGTTATCCTAATAGCATTCAAAACAGACTTTAAGTCAAAAACTGTTATAAGAGACAAAGAAGGACACTATTAGTAATAAAAGTGAAAATTCACCGAGAAAATGAACAGTCATAAATATTTATGCACCTAACCAAGTTGTCTCAAAATACATGAGACAAACAGTGGCAAAAGTGAAGGGAGAAATAGACATTTCTATCATATTTGGAGACTTTGATACATCAGTAGATAGAACATCTATACAGAAGATTAAGAAGGAAACTAGAAATTGAAAATATTATAAATGAACTAGACCTAATATAAATATAGAGAAGACTATGTTTCAAAACAACAGGATACATCTACAGTGATATCGCTAATAATCCAGGATAGACCACAGGTCAGGTCAATAAGAACCAACAAATTTTAAAAGATTACATTATACAGAGCATTTTCTCTGACCATAGTGGAATGAAACTGGAAATCAATAACAGGCAGAGAACTGAAAAATCCCCCAAAATATAGAAGTGAAATTGTTCACTAAATGAGTCAAAGAAAAAATTACCAAAGAAATTAGTAAATATCATGGGATCAATGAAATTGAGAACACAACATAGCAAAACTTATGAGATGGGGAGAAAGCAGGGCTGAGATGAAAATTTATAGCCCTAAGTGCAAGATTAAAAAAGAAGAAATTGCTAACATGAGAGAATAACTGCAAACCTGGAGGAATTAGAAAAACAATAGCAAACTAAACTCAAAGCAAGCCAAATGGAAGATATAACAAAGATTAGAGCAGAAATAAATGAAATACAGAATTATGAACAATAGAAATGAAACAAAAAATTGGTTTTATGAAATGATCAATCAAATTGGCAAACCGTTAGCTAGACAGACAAAGAAATAAGAGAGAACATGCAAATAAATCAGATATGAGAGAAAAGACATTACTAGTGTCCCAGAGAAATAAAAGTGATCTTAAAAGGATACTATGAAGAACTGTATAACATCAAATTTGACAACCTACCTGAAATGGACAAATTCCTAGAAACACATGAGTAACTTACACTGACTCTAGAGGAAATAGAAGGAATCAACAGGCCAATTACAAGTAAGGAACTTCAATCAGTCATCAAAGACCTCCCAACAAATTGAAGCCCAGGAACAACTGGCTTGACAGATGAATTCTACCAATCATTCCAGGAAAAATTAATTCTAACCCTGTACAAATTCTTTAAAAAAATCAAACAGGACAGAACATGACCTAACTCATTTTATGAGGCCAACATCATCTGAATAACAAAGATAAAGACTACAAGGAATGAAACTTATAGACCAATTCTCTAATAAAAGAATAAAATACTTGCAAACCAAATCCAACAGCAGAATAAAAGGATTATTCACATAATTAAGTGGTTTTTATTCCAGGAATGCAAGTGTGGGTCAACATAAGAAAATCAATGAATATAGTATACCACATTAGAAAACCAAGGGGGAAAAAACTACATTATTATCTCCATTGATGCAGAAAAGACATTTGACAAAATCCAGCATCCATTTTTTATAAAAACACTTAGAAAAATATGAATAGAAGGAAACTTCCTTAAGATGATTACTGGCATATATGAAAAACCCTCACTGAACATCATACTCAACAGTGATAGAGTGAAAACTTTACCCTAAGGTATGGAACAAGGCAAGGATGCCTACTGTGATTGATCTTGTTCAACATTGTACTGGAAGTTGTAGCTAGAGCATTTATGCAAGAGAAAGAAGTAAAAGACATCTGAATTGGAAAGAAAATGGTAAAACTTTCACTATTTGCAGACGACACTATCCTATATTTAGAAATTCCTGAAGAACTTACTACGATGCTACTAGACCTAACAAGCAAGTTCAGCAATGTGGCAGGAGACAAAACCAACATGCAAAAATCAGCAGTGTTTCTATACACTAGTAATAAGCAAAGGGATTTCAAGAAAAAATTCCAAAAACTATTGCAGCTAAAATAATCAAATATCTAGAAATAAATTTAAGCAAGTATGTAAAGGCCCTATACACAGAAACTTACAAAACATCACTAAAAGAAATCAAAGAAATCCTAAACAAACAGAAGGCTATTCCATATCCATGAATTGGAAGCCTGCAAATAGTAATGATATCAGTTCTACCCAAATTGATTTACAGATTCAACACAAACCAAGTCAAAATTACAATAACCTAATTTGAGGAAATGGAAAAGTCAATTATGAAATGTATTTGGAAGAATAAGGGGCCTCAAATAGCCAAAACCCTCTTGAAAATAAAGATTGAAGTTGGAGGATTCATGCTTCCTGACTTTCAAAGTACAGCGGGCAAAACAGCCTGGTACTGATACAAAGATAGATATATTGACCAATGGAGTTGAATTGAGTTCTCAGAAATAGAGCCTCACATCTAGGGGCAATTGATTTTTAAGAAGCCTGCAAAGTCCACTCAATTGGAAAGGAATAGTTTCTTCAAAAAATGGTGCTGGGCTATCTGCATGCAAAAGAATGAAAGAGCACCCTTATCTGACACCACATATGAAAATTATCTCAAAGTGGACCAAAAGCATAAATGTAAGAACCTCAGGAGTACAAAACTCCTAGAAGAAAATGTAGAGATGCATCTTCAAGATCTTGTTGTATACAATGGTTTCTTAGACTTTGTACCCAAATTATAAGCAACAAAAGAAAACAATAGATATGGGATCTCCTCAAAATTAAAAATGTTTGTTCAGTAACAATCATTGTCTCAAAAATGAAAAGACAAACTACACAAGGGCAGAAAATATTTGGAATCCATATATCCTGTATGTTTCATACCCAGGATATATAACAAAATCCTCCCACTTTAACAATAAATAGACAAAGAACCTAATTCAAAAATAGACAAAAGAGTTGAACAGATGTCTTTCCAAAGAGTAAATAAAAATAGGCAAACAGCACATGAAAAAAAATGTTGAACAGCACTAGCTCTTAGAGAAATGCAAATCAAAACCACAATCAAAAATCATTTCACAACAACTAGAATGGCCAATATTAATAAAAAAGAGATCTAATAGAGGAATTACCTGGGATGACAGTGAATTTAACATGGCCTTTCTTGACGGCCTTTCTTTGGTCTCTCTTTTAAGCTTTCTTCTTGTGTTTTTTATCACCCCCAGCATTTAGGTTGGCACTAATTGCTAGCCAATTGCTTTATTGTTTTTAACAATGGTTTGGCAGATAAATTGTCCCACAGATTGATCCAATTAAATTTGGGACACACACACAAGTATTTTTTGAAACCAATCTTTGACCTTTGTGCTGATGCCAGGGGAGCTTTTCTTAGCTGTTTCTTTCTCTGGTTCACTCTAGCGTACTTGGTGTTTCATGGTTTAATTGTCGCTCTTAGAGAACAACAGTGTTCTCTTAAATGCTTAGCACCAAAATATCTAATGCTTTATGGAGAGTTATTTCACTTAAACTTTCCACAATTCTTTCCCAAATAAAGTAACTTCATTTGGGAAGAACTTCAGAGTTGCCTGCTTTTATGGTCTGATTCTCCCTCAGGCAATATGTTTGTTTTTCTGCTCCAGAGCTGAGGGGTTGAGGAGAGTGAACTGCTACTCTTTAAAGTGACCTCCTTTTTATGTGCAAACATTCTGGATGGAGGTGGTCTACTCTATTCCTCCCAGTGTGCTTCTCCCAGCATTGAACCTCCACCTAATGAGTGAGAATGATTGAGCTCTCAGTTTTCCCAACCATGACTCTTCTATAAAATTCACTTGTGAAATGTGACTTAAGTAACCTCCTAAATTTCCTTAGAAATCAAATCACAATAAAACTATTTATTTTAATTTTTCAAACAAACAGCATGGGATGCAAGAAGATGACTGTTTTTGATAATTTTCATTATTTTCCAAGAGGATTGCCTGATTCAGGGTCTATGGTTAATTACAGTCTTGGGACACATTCCCTTGAGACCTCCTTTACCAGTTCCAAAGAAAACACCTCAGTAGAAGTTACAGAACACTGCACTCTTCAATTTCAAGACCTGAGCCAAGTGTGGAACAGAAATATAGTTAATTATCATGGTCCCTGAAATGTCAGAGCAGAGATGACTTTTGTTACAACAATACTAACCAATTTAATTTTCAAAGAAGCAAGAAACACAAAAAGCATGACTAGGTGGTTGGAGGTTCAGATGACAGGAACTGGGTGAGAATGGCACCACTACTTTACCCATTACTATTACTATCATAATTTATTTATACACTGAAAGTAAATTCTGATCATCTGTCAAGTCTGAAACCACAGGGTGAAGCAGAAATCATTGTATAGCAAGTTTGTGGTTCATGAATATGAAGTCTGCTTCTCACAGAAAGTAAGAATTCTATCAAATGAATTCTACACATTTGTGGAGTAGGAGAGAAATAATCATTAACTTGAGGTGCTTTGCATGAATGTGAAATGACAGATTTGTAAGAGATTTGTAAAGCAGTTCCATGATACCACCATTGGAGGGAAGTTGTGCTCTCCAGCAGCACATTTATTGAGTTTACTGCCAACACCCACATAATAGATCTTCTATAACAAGGCTGTACAATCTACCATTTTCAAGAAAAAACCTTTGATTTTTGTGACTGAAATTTAAACACATGTCATAGGTAATGCAGGTCTTTTATAAGAGCTATAAGAGGCAATTGTGCCATAAATTAGAAGAAGTTAACAAAATGGTAGTTTAAAAATATTTCTCTAATGGAAAAATAAAAATAATTTTAATATGCCAGTCAACAAGGAGGGATACTGAGAATCATCAAAACTAGGGTGCCCTTAAAAAGCAGAATAAGCCTTCCCAAGAATCACAGGATAGCTAACTGAGAACTTAATGCCTCTGGACCTTAATGCTGATACAATCACAATGAGAACACGTGTCTCTTCATTGGCAGTTGGAATTTTGCTGTTTTGATTGTCATTGACTCCAATAAAGAAATGCATGTGGATGGAAGTTTTGGAGTAACATTAAATATTCCACATAGATGAGTAAAATTATTTATTTTGTTATACACAATGCAGGCAAATATTTTATTTCTAATCTCTGTAGAAAAGTATATCAGCTTATCTAAAACCAATCATTTCCATGCATTTGAGGACTGAAATTTATGGAGACGTGACCTCATATCTTAGAGAGAAGATTATATAGTTTCCTTCACACATACCCATTTAAATGTTTGGAGGAGAGTGTGAAGAATTCTAAAATCATTGAATCAACTTTTGTTTTTACTCTGTGAAAATAAAGAATAATCCAGGACATTGTTAGAAAAGAGATATATGTCAAGAGGTTATTGGATTTTTTCAAGAAAAGTTGACCTATAGTAGCAGAAGTGAAAATAGAAGACAATTGAACTAGCACATGAATCATGGATTCCAGTATAATGAAAACAAACACTCTCTCTTTTGACTGATTCTGAAAGCCTCTGGAATCTATCTGGGGAGTGCCTCAAAAGATTCTCAAGAGATTCTAGTCAAGGAGGAAATTTAGGCATTTTCTGTAGAGATGGTATATGCAGCATTATGTTTGCCAATAACCAGAAGGTAAAACAAACAGTAATTTTGTACAAAAATCCATGTGAGGAGAATAAGGTCACATGACGTCATCTTTAAAGGGTTCAGTATATGTGACCAAATCATAATAGCTCAAAGTGTTATAATTTGATTCAAAAGAACATTTTTCAAACTACTCTTTTGATAGAATTTATATTTTAAATTTCTGGTAATAAAAAGTTCAAGGGGTGAGGTTATTTAGCATGAGGTACAATTACCCCTTATAATGTTATTTCACCTCTGTGGATTTTCAGTTCAAATAGAGCATCGAATGAAATTATGGTCCCCCAAAATCAGACCTCAACTGACTTTGTCCTCCTGGGGCTTTTCCCAAGATTCAGGCATTCCCACCTCCTCATCCTCATCGCCCTCATCTACACCATTGCCTTCACTGGAAACTCTGTCCTGCTACTCCTCATCTGTCTGGACTCTCACCTCCACCCACCTATGTATCTCCTGCTCAGTCAGCTCTCCCTCATTGAGCTGGCTTACATCTCCAGCACAGTCCCCAAGACAGTTACCATCTACTTCACAGGAAAGAGGAACATTTCCTATTTGGCATGTGCAACTCAGCTATTTTTCTTTCTTACACTTGGAATTGCTGAGTACATTCTCCTCACTCTCAAGGCCTATGACCACTATGTGGCTGTCTGTAACCCCCTGAGATACACAGTCCTCATGAACCCCAAGGTCTGTCTCCAGATGGCTGCTGCAACCTGGGTTGTGGGAGCTCTTACAGCTCTTGTCCATACCATATACCCAATGCAGCTCCCTGTCTGTGGCTCTAGGGAGATTAACCATTACTTTTGTGAGGTGCCTGCCATGATGAGACTGTTTTGTGTGGATACATCAACCTATGAGATGATGATATTTGTGACAACTATTGTGTTTCTCCTGGTCCCCTTTGTTCTTATCCTTACCTCATACACCCTCATCTTCCTGGCTGTCCTCAGGATGAACTCCTGCAAGGGGAGGAACAAAGCTCTCACCACCTGCTCCTCCCACCTGTCTGTGGTGAGTCTCTACTTTGGTCAGGCCATCTTCATCTACATGACACCAAGATCTTCCCACACACCTGAGCAGGACCAGATTGTAGCTGTGTTTGGCACCATGGTGACTCTCATGCTCAACCCCATCATCTACAGTCTGAGGAACAAAGAAGTGGTCGGAGCTCTGAGGAAAGTGATGGGGAAGTTTTGCAGTGGTAAGAGAGCACATAACTAAAATTTTTCTCTGAACAGAAATGCCAACCTCAAATTTTATATGCTATCCAATCACCCAGATGTTTTGTTGTCAGATTGAAAATAAGGTACTAACTTTGAGAGTAAGAGAATTCAAGCTCATATTTATATATGTATATATTTTTAATTTATTTTTTAGGCTCATATATTTAATAATAATTTTTTGGAGTGGAGATTATCTCTGAGAGGTATAATCTCAGAGGTATAAGTTGAGTGTAATTTTAATGTATTACTATTATTACTAATGTTTTGACATCATATGGTTAAATATCAGTGATTGTTATTCTGTTATTCCAAAAAAATCCTTAAACAATATCCTTAACAATGAAGTTACATACAATCATGTCCAAGTTTGGTCTTTAATTGTAGCACAGTTTAAGCTTATGAGGAGAAATTTTATTTCAATCTCTGTTGTCAGAGTAGTGTGTATTGACTCTTTGCCCAACCACCTTAGCGGGATTTAGAAAAATTGAAAATATGCACATGCTAAAATTTAGTAATTTCCACTCAAGGTATGTATCCTAGAGAAATTCTGACATCTGTGAACAAGGAGATAAGAAAAAGGGTATTCATTACAACAACATTTCAGTAGAAGAATTTTTTAAATTTAACGTTGTTTAACTGGATGAAATACAAATGAACTATGATTAATTATTACTAACACAATCAAATATTATAACATATGTATAATAAAGAACCAGACATAACTTATCAGCATGAGTCAATAACAAAGATAATATTGAGACATGAAAGCAAATTTTAGAAAGATATATACAGTATGATAAAAACATATGTATTTTGGACATAGTCTGTATGGTAGACGGAAGAATACATGCCTGCTCCAAGATGGTAATATTCTCAAATAGGAAAGAAATGTTTGGAAATTGATCTGAGGATGCATCAAATGAGTCACAGTGGTTTTGATGGTGTTTTAATTATTTTACTAACATATGATGTGTATGTCTGAATGCTTTGAATTGCTAAATGTACATCATGTGGTTATCACTGCTTTTTGTGTCTTTGAAATCATTCTAGTAGAACTATTATTAAAATAATTTTGTGTTTGTGAATATTACATATATATCATATATACCCTATATTTATTCTCATTTTTAAAATGTTCAGTAGTAAAACAAAGAAAAATTTGAAGAATAGCACTTTCATTATTATTTGGTTTAAAATATTTTATTTCCATTGTAATTTCCTTTTTTAAAAAAATATTAATATTATTCAGAGGATGTCTGACAATGATTGCCTTTCCATTTTTCTTTCCCTGATCATCACTTCCATTCTTCTCCATCCAGTGAGACCTTCTCAAATGTGTTATGTCCTTGCAGATGTACCAATTTTTATACACACATACTTTGGAATTGGATATTGGTGTTTGCCCTTTCCCTAAATCTCATTGTGTATTAGGACCCATACAATTTTTCACTCTTTTGCTCAAAGTTGTCTTTACATGATTTATATTTCTGTATGTGTATCTTATGCACTGCTTTTTTACACACATATGGTTTAATATAAATATATATACATTTATATATTTTTATTGTATAGTACAACATATATGCAAAGCAAAGAAATAAAAAAGTAATCGTTTTCAAAGCACTCTTCAAAAAGTGGTTACAGGATAGATCCCAGAGTTCATCGTGGGCTACCATAAGATCCTCTCATATTTTTCCTTCTAATTGCTCCAGAATATAGGAGGCTAGTGTGCTTAAATACTTTCTTATCAACACAATTGACTTTTTTTCCCTTCTCTTTTCGTAAGCAATAACATATACAAAAAAGCTATTAATTTCCAAGCCCAGCACCATGATTAGTTGTAGAACATATTTTAGACTTTGAAATGGGTTACAATTTCACAATTTTAGATTTTTACTTCTAGCTGCTCTAAAATACTGGAGACTAAAACAGATATCAATTTAATAATTGAGCATTCATATTCATTTGTTAAGTCCTATCTTCTATGTATAATTCCACCATCACCTTTAATCTTTCCGTATATCTCATTGGGGTTGTTTGGGCTATGGAAACTCTAAATTTTTGATATTGGGAGGACCTTTCACTAATATGGGGTAGGGAGATGGAACTATGTGATGTTCTGGAGAGGCTGGGCTAGGCTTCAGGACTTATCTAGACCAAGGACCCATCTGGAGGTTGTAAGTTTCTGGAAAGTTACTCTAGTGCCTGGAACACTTGTGGAATGTTATAAATTGCCATAGGTGTTCTTTAGGATTGGCTGGAATGGTCCTGGTTGGGGGTTGGCAGGTTATGATAGGTAGCAAGGTTTACCTGAAGCTTGTGTAAAAGCAACCTCCAGAGTAGCCTCTTGACTCTATTTGAACTCTCTTTGCTGCTGATGCTTTATAAATTACACTTATTTTCCCCCATTTGGTCAGGATGCAATTGTTGATCCCACGGTGCCAGGTCTGGATTTATCCCTGGGAGTCCTCTCCCACATCACCAGGGAGTCTTTCAGCTATGGATGTCCTAGGTAGTGGGGAGGGCAACGATTTCACTTGCAGATTTGAGCTTACAGAGATTGAGGCCACATCTGAGCAACAAAAGAGGTTCTCCAGAAGTAACTCTTAGGCATGCCTATACATACTGTAAGCTTCTATGCTACCTACATAAGCTTCACAAGAGAAAGCCTCATGTTTGAGGGCATGGACTATTGATTTGGGTGTCCCTAAAGTTTGACACAGTATCAGGGGATTCCCTGATGTGGTTTAATAGTTCCATAGTCTTTCTTCCCTCCCTCAGGTGTCTTTGCCAATACATTTTGATTATCTGGTTAATATACACTAGGATGTTTCCAGGCATTACAATAATCTAAATAGGATTAAAGGACCTCCTTCTCATTCTGTGCTCTCTGTTTCAGTTGTTCAAAGGAGCTATAGAGATAGGTTGAATTAGATTATGCACTATAGAAAATTTCAGTTCCAGATCAAATGAAACTTTCTTCCATTGGTCTCCAAGTGTATGTGTTGTTCTAAAATATAAACACTGTCTTCCTTACCCCTATGTTCTGAATTAATTTAACCCCAACCTGTTCGGCTTTGTTCTTATATCTAAATATCAGGTTATATATTTTAAAAGCCTCTCAATATCTAGAAATAATAATCACAACTCCAGACTTAATGTGTCTGCTCTAAAAATTTACAATCTGGGACCCTCTTTTCTTATAAGCATTTTCTAAAGATGATCATGCCATTGTGGTTTTTTTGTTTCTGGCTTATTTTGTCTCACCAAATATCCCTCATGTTCATTCTCATCACTGCATGACTTATGACAATGTTCTTTTCTGTAGAAGCACAGCCTTTATTCATAAGTATACACCATCGTTCACCATTCTACTTTTCCGTCATTACAACTTTCAGCCACCTGCATTCGTCAGGCATCATGTAGAGGACTCAAAGTCCACAGTCCATCAATATTCTCTCAATTTTAGGTAATTTCATTGTTCTGAAGAGACAGAAAACCAATAAGCACACCCTCATCAAATAGGAGTTCTAACTCTTGTCCCTCACTCCTTTATTTACCTCTTTTATCTCTTGTCCCTCATCCTATATTTATCTCTGCTGTTGTTGTGGTAGTGTTGATGGTTTCCTTTTGAACATAGCTCATAGCATACAATAGCAGTTTTCCCCCCGTACCCTGAACTTAAACACTCTTTATATAAGAATCGTATCTTTGAATTAATTCTTACAAGAACTCATTTATATTTCTAGTGTGAGTCAGTGGGACACGTAGGTTTATACAACTCCTTTCAATCTTGTTCATCTTCAATTTGATAATATTACTTCTAGACCCACTAGAAAATCACCTTTGCTCCTATCTATTCCCTTACATTGGAGTTCAACCTCATTAGCTAACAGTTCACCCATCGCTAGCTTCTATGTATCTCTAAGTCCCCTGTATTCTATGTCATAAGTCTCTGATTAAGCCTTTATGCTGTCATAAAAGTGGAATCATATGGTATCTGTCCTTTTGTGCTGGCTGATTTTCACTCAGCATTATGTCCTCAAGGCTCATCCATCTTGTTATGTGCTTCAGGATGTCATTTTGTCTTACTGCTGCATGATACTCCATCATATGTATATACCACATCTTCTTGATCCACTCGTCTGTTGATGGGCATTTGGTTTGTTTCCATCTTTTGATGATTGTCCACAATGCTGCTTTGAACATCGGTGTGAAAATGTCTGTTTATGTCATTGCTTTCAGCTCTTCTGTGTATATACCAAGTAGTGCTACTGCTGGGTCATGGGGCAACTTGATATTTAGTTTCCTAAGGAACTGCCTAACAGTCTTTCATAATGGCTGCACCATTGTACATTCCCACCAGCAGTGCATAAGTGTTCTGGGTTCTCCGCATCCTCTCCAACATTTATAATTTCTGTTTGTTTAATAACAGCTGTGAGGTGATATAGGTGTGAGGTGATATCTCATTGTAGTATTGCTCTGCATTTCCCTTATAGACAGGAAAATCAGCATCTCTTCATGTGATTTTGAGCCATCTGTATTGGCTCTTCAGAAAAATGCCTATTCATATCTTTAGCCCATTTCATAATTGGATTGTTTTTCCTTTTGTCATTGAGTTGTGTGATTTCTTTGTATATACAGGAAATCAAACTTTGTCTGATATGGATTTCCAAATATTTCTCCCATTGAGCTGTCTCCCTCTTCAGAGCTGTCAGCATCTCTTTTTGACAAAGTCTTTGCAGGTGCAGAAGTGTCTGATTTTGAGGAGTTCCCATTTATCTATTTTTTCTTTTGTTGCTTGTGCTTTGGGTGTAAAGTTTAGGAAGCTACCTCCTATTACTAAGTCTTGAAGATGTTTCCCTACATTTTCTTCTAGAAGCTTTATCTTGCTAGTTCTTATATTTAGCTGTTTGATCCATTTTGAGTTAATTTTTATGT
>PVIY010046837.1:0-18213 GCA_004026745.1 Myrmecophaga tridactyla
TATCATATAGTTGCATATTCATCATTTTTTAGAACATTTGTATCGATTCAGAGAAAGAAACAAAGAGACATCAGAAAAAGAAATAAAACAATAATAGAGAAAAAAAGATTATACATACCATACCCCTTACCCCTTGCCCTCGTCTATCACTAGCATTTCAAACCAAACTTATTTTTTTCATTTGTTCCCCCTATTATTTTGAAATGTGATTCTTATAATATTAAGTGTGAAGGCAGGATATAAACTCACTTAAATATCATGCTTTTAACTGGGTAAGAATATGCACAATAAAAGGACAAATTCCAGAAAAATTTTAACAGTGTGGAGTCTTGGGTAATCAGATTCAAGGAGGTTGTTATTCTCTTCTTTATGCTTTTCTGGATATTTCCTATTTAAGTATGTATTAAAGCTATAATTGAAAAGTCATTTAAAAAATCTATCAAGTGCTCCTCATAGTTGTAAAGATGATGTTCAAACTTCCCTGCTTGATACTGAAGGTCCATTTCCATCTGGCGGGGTGCTGCCCCTGCAGCTTTATTTCCTGGCACTGTAGGACTAGGCAATCGCTCCAAACATAAAATAACCCATAGTTTCCAGGTAAACCCTGCTGTTTCCTCATTTCTGTCTTTACATGTACATACGGTATACCCCTGTTCTGAAATGCTCTTTCCCACTTTTACTTGCCCATCAAAGTCAACTCAAGTATCATCAACTTCAAGAAGCCTCCCTGGACATCCGTACCTTGACTTAGATACTCCTCATCAAACTTTTGCTGGAAAGATGTGGCAGAAGAAAGAGCAAGGGGGAAGTGATGCCATTGGCTTTGGACAAGAGATGGCTGCAGTAATTACTACAGGTCTAGGTTGAATAGGGAAGCAGATGGAGAGCTGAATGAAAAGAAAGAGGACAAAAAGAGGTTTGATGAATATAGGAAGAGGTGTTTTGAGACAGTGGAAGAGAGATGGTTGGAAGGAGGTGCTGTGAGGAGCTATGGTTGATGACAAGTTCCACCTGTGGCCCCATTGGTGAGCTGCTGAAGCGGTGGGTGGTGCTGAGGATTAGGGTGAAGGAGATATGAGGCTAGGTGGGTGATTTCCAAACTTTGTTGCATGCGTGTATTACCTAAGAAGCTTTTGTAAATGATGATGCCTAGTTGTACCCTATACCAGGTAAATCAGAATGTGTGGGTGTGGGAGATAGGCATCATTATTATTATTTCTTTTTAAAGATTCTCAAATGATTCCAAAGTGCAGCACAGTTTGGGACCCACTGGGCTAGGTTACTGGTAGGTCATCCCCACAGACCTGTGGGTCTCAGACCAGCAGCATCAGCACCACCCGGGAACTTGTTAAATATGCAGATTCTCAGGCTCCACCCAGACTTTGATTCAGAAACTCTGGGCGTGGGGCCCAGCAATCTATGTTCCAATAAACTCTTCAGGAGATTCTGAGGCATGCTGAAGTTTGAGAACTTGAGCCTTAAGCGATAAAACTGCTCAAAACGTATGCAAGAGTTGAAGTGAAGAACACAAAAAGTTACTTTCTGACTGCTTTGATCTAGAGCTTCCTCAGATGAAAATTAGGAATAATAATACTGACTTCAAAAAGTGGTTGTGAGATTTAAATGGCAGAACTGTATGTGAAAGTGCCAGAGTAGGCCTTCAAATTATATTAGTTTTACTTTGCTTTTCTGCTACATATACCCTGGCAACTTCCAACTATCCATCCATCCACCTACCTTCTTGGAGTTAGGTATGAGGCTCCGAACTCTCAATGTTTGGGCTAAAACATTTCTTCTTAAATCTTCATTGTTCCTCACAGTTTTATACTTCCACAAAGAGGTTGGAAATCCAGGTGTGCCCCTCAGTCAGTTCCGAGTGCCTTTCATCTCTTCCCTGACTCTGCTCCTTTTCCTACTTCTTATATCTCAACAGTTCCTCTTGTTTTTATTTCTTAGTCTAGGCTACTGCTAGAAGGAGGGGTCAGAGCACAAGTCAGGCAGGTACGGCCAACAGAGCACTAGTACCTAAGGGGTACATTGGACTTGTCCATTCCCCCATTTCAGAATGTTCAGAGGCTGTGCAAGTCCAAGGGACAATGTCCAAGTTCCTTGATGAGGCATGCAAAATCATTCATTTCTGGCTGTTTCCTGCACAGTATCTTTCTGCCTGGAGAACTCCTTTTTACCCTCCTGGGACCCTCAGGCACCATGTGTGTTCCCTCTCCTGTGCTTTGATAGCATATCTTACCCAATGGCAATTGTTCCTGTACATATCACTCCCTCAATCCTGTTGTGAGTTGAAGGCAGGGACATGTTCTGTTTTGTTTATCTTTGCATCTTAGCAACTAGTCCAGCCCTTGGCATGTAGAAGGTGCTTAATAAATGTTTGTTGAACAAACGGAATAATGTAAATGCTTTAGTGCCAAAGACCTCAACACATTTGGCCTGAAAAAGGAATAAGATAATGACTAATAATAACAGTAACTGACTGCCCAGATAGTTCTGTCTACTGGGCTTTCCATGAATTAATTCACATAGCCTGATTATAACAAACAATGATAGGCCAGCCTGGGTTTTACCTCTCCCCCTTCATCTATACTTTTTTATGTTCCTTCTCATCCTGGTTGTTGGTTCACAGTATTGAAAATCCAGCCGTTATAGATGCAAGGGAAACTCTGGGTATATGGGGTGTCATGATGAGGGATCCTTTCTTGTGGCGCCCTTGAGGAGAGTGGAGAGACTTTTAGCCTATAGGATGCCTGTACTGTACTCAGCATCACTTCCACCCCATCTGCTCAGGCATCAGCACTCCATGATTCAGGCATGAGGGCTGGAATGGACCAGAACAGGGAGCCAAGCAACCCTAAATGGAGTGCTTCATCCTTGATTATGGGATGAAGTGCTGAACCATCCCACCGTACGGCAAGGAAGCTTGTCCCAAACCCTAGGATATCTGTGTAATATAATAAAATCTGTGGGCGCGCTTCCTTTACCTGGGCTACAGCAGGTGAACTGAGATGTCAGGTGTCATTGCTTTGGGCTGAAGTTTTACCAGCTCACTATCTAACACTAGTTACCTAATACTGATTGACAGCTCTTTACTGGTAGGGGTACATGTCTGATTTCATCACAGATCCAAAAAGGAATTCATCACTACTTAATAAATGGCCTCTGGAATCACAAGAGGCAAAGAAAAAAATGAAACAAAACTGGGAAACACTGAACGAAATTCTTGAGTTTGGAGCTAAAAACTTAACAGCCATATCATTTATCCTCACATCTGTAAAATAGGGGCAACAATAAAATCTACCTTGCTAGATTATTTTGGGGAAAAAAGAGGTGAAGAATGTGAGTGTGATCTGTAAGCAACAATTCGAAATGTCCTTCATTACCGTGCTGCTGAGGTGCTGATGGGGTGTGTGTGTGCCCGGGGAGACGCCTTCCTGCCCTAGGAGAGGAAGGTCATGGGCCCAGCTCTGCTCTGAGCCTAGTCAGTTCCGTCCTTGCATTAGATGGATGAGTGGGAGCTGGCAGGCCTCTCTGCAGCTTCAGCTCCCCAAGGCTGTGGTAGGCATCGCCCCACAATTCCTCTCCCACCTCTGAATTTTCACGGAGATGGTGCACGTACCCTTGGCAGCTCAGGCCCTGGGAACCCCAGCAGAGCCCAGAACTAAGCAGCCATCTGAGCTTTCCCTGGGACTGGTCTGTGGAGATGAAATCCTGCTCCTGGTTAAAGAGCTTTAAAGCCTGACTTAGAAGCACGGCAGCTGGAAAATAGCTGGGAGTGGGAAAATGGAGAGACACCCCCCCCCCCAAAGACTGTTTCCTGACCTTCTGCAGGACAGGGAGCTTCGGAGTCTCGATCTTGGGCCCAAGGGTAGCTTAGGCAGGAGGCTCTTAACCAACTGAACAGAGTCTCCACTCCTCCCCCACCCCACCAGGTTCCTACCTGGCCTGTAAAAGTGCCAGGCCCTCAGGTGTCCTAATTCATTAATCCTAATTAATTCCTAAAAAATAAGTTGTGATTAATGCTTTCCTTAGAAGGCTTGACACAGTCACAAAGAGAGAGAGGAAGAGGGCTCCTTTTACCTTGCTCATTCTCTGGCATTCTATAAACCCAATGGAAAGAGTGTGGCCCTGCATGATGTAAAGCAAAGAGCAGGAGTTTTGGACAGACTTGGGTTCGAATCCTGCTGCTCAGGCACTCACAGGTTCATGACCATAGGAGAAGTCAGTTAACTTCTCTGTCTGCCCTTTATGGGGACAATGGAGATATAATAATCTGCCTGCAGGGTTGCTGTGAGGCTCAGGAGCGGTGGCGTGCAGTGCCCTGCGTGCTGCTCCATCCAGAAGGCCCGCAAGAAACTGTTGCTGTTGTGATTTTATGTATCCTTAGAAGGGTATGTCCTCAGGAAGTTCTGTCTTTGCTACATGGTCAGTGCATGGCCTTTTGCAGATGGCAATTAATGTAACTGAAGAAGGTAACAGAGGAAGGCAAGGGGGTGGAGAGGACAAAGGCAGAGGGTGAGTAAGGAAAGGGCGTGGGGGCAGGGAGAAGGGTGCTGAGGGAGAAAAAAACAGAATAAAGGGCAGAGATACAGTGACCATGAGCTTTTAGTCACTGCCCCTCCTGGCAAGTGAAATATCCCTCTTTCTACTTCACCTGCTCTAAAATGGAGAGGGGGCTCAGCCTTTTATTGGGAAATGAGTTTCCTTTCCTTTCCCTGCAGTCATGCATGGATGTGTGTGTATGTGGTTCAGTCCCACAGCTGTCCTTCTCAGAATGAGCAAGGAGGGGCATAGCAGGAGCCAGAGCTCTATAAGGTGTGGCTTTGACACCGCTGCTCTGGCTCTGAGGGGAGTTGCCTTTGTGCAGGGGTCTCATCACACCTGCGGGCAGGCTTCTACTCCCAGAGTCAGTCTGTAAAGCTCCATCAGGGCATAAATGTGGCAGGAAGACATCAAGTGGCCTTTGACTCTGGGGGCTCCAGTTGGGAAGCAGGGCCAAGAGCCACTGCTTTCTGAGGAAGAGAGGCTACAGGGTTTGAGGGAAGGTGAATATGTTGGCTGAGTGGGCAGGGGTTGGCGTTTCGGTCTCTGCTGTGGCTCAGTGTAGTGTGACCTTGGGCAAGTCACTTGCCTTCTCAGGGTCCCAGCTTCCCAACTGGGTGGGTGAGCTCTGTGTGAGCTCTTCCAACCACAATGGAGGATGGATTTCCTGCATGTCTGGGTAAAGAGCAGATTGGGAGCAGTCCTCACATCGCCTCACACTGTGCAGGAGACAGAACGTTCGGCGCAACCCTATACCATGGCAAGAGAAAGCGAGCACCAGGCTCACAATGGCCATTGTTGGTTCCTGAAAGCCCGTTTGTGTGCAGGGTTGGGGGGGAAGAAAGCCCTCCACTCTGTGTGGCTTTCTTTTCTGGGTTTAGCCAGGGCTCCAACGAAACCTCTGCACACTGGGGTGAGGGGTTTCTAAACGCTTCTGTGCAAAAGAACCAGGTGCTTCAGAAGGGAAAGGGGAAATATGCCTAAGAATTGTGTGATGGGGAGTTTTTCAGGGAGAGAGGATCTGCTGGAAATGGCCCTCAAGTGAGGGTCTGACATCATCATGCCCGTAAGAGAAACCAAGGATGAGAAAGTCTGGAAAGGCCTGGGAGGTGGTAGAATTTCGACCCCGTGGTGCCAATGAGGATATGAAGGGAATGATTCTCACCAAGCACTGATTCCAGGTCAGGTCTAGAGTTTTACAGAAGATATTGCTTTCGATCCTTGTGGTAACTCCGTGAGTTAGAAACTGTTATCCCCACACAAGAAATTGAGGTTCGGAGAGGTTAGGAAATCTGCCTAATTTCACACAGCTGCCATGCGGTAAAACTGGAATTCAAACCAAGGCTTGTCTGACTCCAAAAATAAGCTGAGATGAAAAGACTCAAGGCAGAAACAAAATACCTTGGAGTGATCTAAAGGCAGGGAGGTGAGCTTAGAGTGGCATGAGCCTCCTCTCAATTCCTCTCAGAGAAGACTTCTTGGCAACATGATCTTATTAAGTGGATGCTGAGTTCCTTGGTGTGAATATAAAACACTACTTGGCGTATTATCTGGCATGACTTTGCACGCTGAATTCAAGAAGGCTCAATTCTAGGTACAGTGTATGTAATAAAATATATCAATTAATAGAGACATTTTCCAGTTCACCTCAAACCTGTTTCTTGGACATGAAATATACATAAGGTACATTACAGAGATCTACACTGACCCAACTAATCACAGCTCAGAGGATCACATGCATGCACCCCCTGACCCCAGCAAGGCAAAGCTAGAGGAGAGACCTGACTGGAAGGGAGGTAGGATTTTTTCTGGTTGTTGGGTCAGAACCAGCCAGAAATGGGGGGGTACGGTGAGGCTAGGGGTTGGGGTATATTACAACTTAGGCTCTAGTCCCAGATCCACTAATTAGCATGAACTTGGACAAGTCAATTAACTTCCCTGGCCTTTTTTGTTAATCTATAAAATATCTCTTGGGAGGAGGTGTGGGGGATTGAAATGAGATGATGCATGTAAACTATTTCTAGCATCTAATGCTAAATTCAAGTAGGTGCTGGATAAACATTGGATGAACTGGCCTGAATTGGGAAGAGAAGTGTGCTGGAAGTGGAGGAGACACAGGCGTTTGCTTAAGGTACCGATTATTTTCTTTAGCTTTCTTTCTGTTTCCTAATTACTAGATAGAAGCCCCTGGTCACAGGAAAGGATTTGGGCTTGGAGACTGAGCTGGTGTATGGGTGTTTGTGGAAGAATCTGGGATCCCGTTGGGTGGTTTGTGGAGAAAGAGGATTGTTCCGGTGGCAGTGTCCACCTTTCCTGATCCTTACTTCCTATTGGCTTCTGTCCACACTTCCTGTTGGGTCACTCTCTCCCAATCCAGGCCCTTAGAGCAGTAGTCCTGCATTCTACATTAGCCTCTAAACTGGTCTTCTTATTGACAGTTCCTTTCCCTTTCACTAATCCAAACTGCGCATTCCACTCAGATCCTAGCACTCCTGTCTTAAAAACCTTCATCTCTTTCTACCATTCAAAGGATCATGGACAAACTCCTTGGCATATTACTCAAGGGTCTCTATCTCTCCAGTCTTTGCTCTTGCTACTTCTGTGAGCTAGTGCCCCAGCCCATGTTCTCCTTCTCTCATTCACCACCTTTTCAAATCCTTTCCAATGCCAAGTACTAGTATGTATTCCATATTTTATCCATTCATTCATTCATATTTATATATATACATATACACACCTCAAATATGTATTGATCATCTCCCAGGTGCATGGCACAGCACTGGGCAGCTGGAGATTAGCGCTGAAGGAGAGCCCCTTCTTTCCTTGCCTCTGCACTCCTGTAATGCTCACAACTCTACCACTCTAGGGTGCATGCCTATTATTCCAGCATTAACATGATCATTTCACATATTTTTCTTTTCCTAACTAGATTGGAGCTATGTGAGGGCTGGGACGACATCATATTCTTGTTTTCATCCTCTATAGCACCTGAATCAGATTTAGTATTTAAAGGGAGGTTTAAATCCACACTCCTTTGTGTATTTTCTGTGTGATTTGGAGCAGGTCACTTAAGCCCTCTGAGCCTCAGTGTATTCACTCATAAAATGCATTAAATAATTATATATGCAACATGTGTGGCCCATAAGTAGGGGCTTAATAAATAATAGCCCAATACACGCTTGTTGATTGATTAAGATTAAACGTTTCTTGTATAAATTAGAAACGGACCAAGGAGAACACTGATGTTCAGGCTGTGCAGAGAATTTGGACAGCATGGAATTTTGCCATGAGTTGGGTTTCAGGAGGGGCCTACCATTAAATGGCCTACAAGATGCTACAGGGGAACAGCAGCTGGTTTGGGACCATAAGGCAAGTAGGGGAAGGAAAAATCTAAGATGTCTAGTCCTACAAAAAAATCTAGTATAGCTGTTTCTTCTGCATGTGAAAACAAATGAAAGACTGCTTGGCTTTGTGGTTGTTTGGAACAGCAAACCTGCTGAGGCAGGAATTCAATGGAATGACTCCAGCTTGAACCCGTGTGAGCAAGTTTCTCCTCTGAAGATGCACACCTCTACCTCACCAGCCCCGAACTGGTCTTGGAGGGTGTAGTGGGGGAAGAGAAGGAGACACAGCTGAAGTCTGAGAGTCTTCTTCATTCAAGAATCAGCTGGGGACTAGCATAACTTTCCAGAAACCTACAACCTCCAGATGGGTCCCTGGTCCAGATAAGTCCTGAAACCTAGAGGGCCCAAACTCTCCAGAACATTAGTTCCATCTCCCTGCGCCATATTAGTGTCAGACCCTTCCAATACAAAAAATTTAGAATTGCCAGAGCCCAAACACCTCTAAAGAGAGGGAAAGAAAGATCAAAGATGATGCTGGAGTTATTCAGAGAAGGTAGGGTTTAACAAATGAGTAGAGTGCTGAATCAGTATATTGATATTCTTTTATTCTTCAGTATCTTAGAGCAACTCGAAGTAAAAATCTAAGATTGTGGAATTGTAACCCATACCAAACTCTGAAATCTGTTCTACAACTAATTGTTGTGCTATGCTTTGAAATTTATTGGGTTTTTTTTTGCATATATGTTATTTTTCACAAAAAAGTAGATTGTGATGATAAAAAAAAAGATTTAAGCCTTCTAGCCTCTTATATTCTGGAGCATCTAGAAAGAAAAATCTGAGAGGATGGTTTGGTATCCCATGACAAACTCTGGGATCTGTCCTGTAACTACTTGTTGAAGAATGGCTTTGAAAACTATTGCTTTTTTCTTTCTTTGCTTTATAGATATGTTAGATTATACAGTAAAAAAGTTTTAAAAAAATCAGCTGGGAAAGAGTAAATGATTATGTCAGTTGCATTTCCAGTGAATTCGAGTTGGTTAGACCCAGCTAGAAATGGGGAAGGGAGAGTATTGTGATGTGTGTGGAAAGAATTTTATGCTTGGATACTAGGACATGGGCTCTATCTAGTCCCAGACCCAACAATTAGTGTCATCTTGGGCATGTCACGGAACCCTCCTCTGCTCCATTTTGCTAATTTGTCTTCTTGGCATTCTTGTGGGGAGCATAAGGGTCCATAGTACAGTGCTTCCCAAACTTCAGTGTGTGTGGGGAGCACGAGGGAAGCTTGTTAAAGAGCAGATTCTAATTCAGCAGGTCTGGCATGGGGCTTGGGATTCTGCATTTCTAACATATTCTCAGGCTATGCCAGTGCTGTTATTTCATGGACCACACGAGGCTCTCATGTGGGGATCAGCATTCCATGGTTCGAGGGCCAAATCCAGCCTAAAGCTTGTTTTTGCAAATAAGATTTTTTTTTAGAACATAGCCACTCCCATTTGGTTGTGTATTGTCTGTGGCTGCTTTCACACATATGGGCAGAGTTGAAAGGTTGCATCAGTGACCATATACTTCACAAAGCCTAAAATGGTTACTATCTGGCCCTTTACAGAAAACCTTTGCCGACCTCTGCTCCAGTGGATGGAGGACTGGCCTGTGTGAAAGGAAAGACCTGGATTTCGGTCTGGGATTGACTGTGGGCAAGCTTCTTCATTTTGCAGGTTTTCATTTTCCTTATGTAAGGGACAAAAATGATCTTTAATTTCTAAGAGGCTTGATTCTGGGATTTCAATACTTGATAGAAAACATCACAGTTTCTATAGAAACAGGCATCTGAAAACCACATCATTATGACTTGCATTTGAAAGCTGCATAAAAATACCTGGCCTAACCCTGCTGATTCCAGCAAGGCAATTGCTGCCAGATGCCATGAGAGGTATGTTGACACAGAACTCAGCTACTGCTAGAGAGGGTCTGCTGGGATTAGAGAGGGATTTTTGAGATGGTTTCCTAACCCACCATGCCACATGCCCCTGGCTCTGGGTGCTTTGGGTCATCCAATACTCCTAAGCCCTTCTGAAGACTCAGAGACTGTGCCAGGCACAGGGACACGGAAGGGACTACAACATGCAGTGCTCCCCTGAGGAGCTCTCAGTGCGGCCTGAGAGACACCACAGAAATAAATCATTATAGAGAGCTATAAGAGGCAGCTATGAGGAGAAATACAGGAATCTGGGTCTCTAGCTGGGCCAACAGGTGACATTATTAACAAAGGCAGGGAATGTGGCAGAAGCAGGTGTGGGGAGTGGGTTTTAGAAGAGGAGGGAAGGTGTACAGAGACAGCGGAAGATAATGACTAGCTTGGGGCATGCTGATTCCAACGTGGGCCGCTTGAAGGACTACATGACAAAGCTGTGATTTCCTGTGACAAGCAAAGCAAAGTCTCTGCAGGCCTGTAAACATTCAGCAGGAATGCCATGTATGCTGCCATGCTTACTTTCTAGAGCTGAGAGAGTCCCAGTGCCACCCTCCACCCCCTGCCAACAAGTACCCTGGGCTCTTTATCTCAGCCTACAGGAGAGACCTTGGCCAGAGAGCCTTCCATCTCTTAACCCGAATGAGTGGTAAGACCTTGTCTTTCTGGTCATCTCTGCACTGGATGGAAAAATTTGTAATCTACAACCCTGGACAGCTCCTTAACCCAAGTGGTCTTTCTGTTAGGGCTTCCTACAAGTGAAAGGAAAGTTATGAGAAACAATGCACTCGTGTGTTGGCACTTATGTTGGTTTCCCAGCTGGGCTCTAGTTCCTCACCTGGAAGATGGCTGGAGGGTGCCATACATCTAGTGAAAATCCACACCGGCACAGTGCACAGGCAGATTAAATTACCATGTGCCTACAAATTAGTGGAGTCACTGACTTTGAGCTAAGGCTCAGCATCAGGGAGGGCAGATTTGATGTCTTCATGCGCTTCGCCGCAACAGTGCCTGTTCCACTCTGTTGGTTCGAGTACCAACACACTGACTGGCTGGCTTTGCCTGGGGTCCTGGGTGGCCATGGACTCTCCTTCTTAGCACTTACCACCACTCCTACTTATCTGCCTACCTGTGTGATTATTTTACTGAAGCCTAGCTCCCCTGCTCGCGCACAGCTACAATGTCTGTTTTTGCTCACCATTGTACTCTGGTGCCTAGCATATGGTAGGTGCTTCATAAATGTGTGTTGAACATATGACAGAAAGCCTGTCCTCACTGCTCAGTAAAGTGTCTCCTCTACCAATGATGTCTGGCTCTCTATCTCGGTTAACCAAAAATTGCAAAAATTATTACCTCATGAAACTCTAGGAATATTTAGCCCTATCTGCTTAAAATCTTGTCTGAGATACCCCATTTGCTGTTCAAATGGGATCAGAAGTCACTGAGAGGAATGTAGCCTTAATGTCATATAGTCAGAGCAGCCGGTGTGACTACCACAGCATTGAGGCTGCTGGTCCATGTCTTGGAAGATAAAAGTAAGGACACAGTGGGTTAGAAAGGCTGGATGGGGGCATGGGTGGACTCAGTGAAGGGTCTGAGAAAATGTGTGGTAAGTCTCTGGATTCACCTGAGATCTGGATTCACCTGAGACACTTAAACCGTCGCTTTGCTTCACTGGACAGCCAGCTCAGGTGTATCTGCCACATTGGCATCAATAGCCAAACACACTTAAGCAATTGTTAATATATAACCTTCAAATTACAGGTTGCTAGAACCACCAGGTGACTTAAGATAGTCTAGACGATCCTGAAGTAGAAGTCAAAAAGAGTGAAGTTCTAAATTTGGTTCGTTTCTTAGATACTAAACAACTTTCACTTATCGGCAAGTGACTATATTGACCAAATATTTGCCATTTTCCAGGAACTCTGTTCTATGTGGATGATCTTATTTAATCATCAACACAATGCTGAGGGAGAGAGACTGTAATTATTTTTAATGTGTAAGTGTTGGAATGGAGACCTGAAGAGGTTCAGTGACTTGTCCAACATTAAGTGACTGGCAGTAGTAAGGCCTGGGTCTTCTAAATTCTAGTTTATCACTTAGAATGAATGTTTAAGTTCATCATTTCAACAACTCTTAATTGTGAATCCTCTAAGCTAAATTTGAATGACTTATTTGAAGATGGCTGGACACATCTTACTTATGAAATGACTTCCTAATGGTTTCATGAAACCACATTAGAATATATAGAACTGTAAGACTTTTTCACTAAAAATTAAGTGCCTAATTCCTTCCCACTCTGCTAGATGAATAAAGGCAAGATTCTTTCCTCCTCTTTCTTCCCCTCCAACAAACATTTCTGGAGAACACATGTGAGCCAGGCTGGGTGTCAGGCTTTGAAGGGGACACAAAGATGAAGAAGACATGCTCCCTATTTTCAAGGTACTGCTGGGGGAAAGATAGGAAGATATAGAAGCCTATGACACAAGTAACTCATAATCAGTGTAGTATTAAGATAGAAGGACAAATTGTGTGCTCACGGAATTCAGAATGTGGGCTCATTTCCAGGGGTGCCATGACAAAAGGCTTCAGGAAGGAGATAGCTCTTGAGGTGGGCCTTATAAGAGACCAGAGTTTCAACAGGTAAATGCTTCCTGGCATTTAAAGGGTCAAGTTTGGGTGATATACACACAGTAAGCTCTCAAATAAATCTTTAAGTTGGACAATAGCCATCTGGGGCTAGGCTAGCAGTCATGGACTTGAGTGTTGGTTCTGATGCCAGCACTGGATATAAACTGTGTAAGTCCTGCCCCTTTTCTGGGCTTCTGTTTCCCCCCAGTTATGAAATAGGAATATGGGAACGGGGGAGGGGATGGGTAAACTTGCTGTTGGGTTTCTGCTTGAGATAATTAAGTTAACATAAGCAAAGTTATCTGCAAGCCAAAATGAAATATAAATACAGGAGACTCTTTGACATTATTTTTATAGTTGTAATTAAAACTAAAAAAGAACCAATGCCATGTGCTTCTCCTTCATCCAACAACATATATTTTGGTAACTACTCTGGGCCAGTCACTAGCAACACAAAGATGGATAACACTCAGCCTGCATTCTTGGACTCTGAAAGGTCTAGGGAAGGACACTGTAGGTAGAAAAGCAACTAATGGTATTAAGTTCAGGGTGCTAGGACCAAGGCAGGCCCGGAGTTTGACAGGAGCGCTGCTCTTTCTTAGTGGTAGTGTGAGCAGATGGTAATGCTAAAGGAAAGAACTTCAAAGTCAGGAATTCAACTGCACGCTCCAACATAAAACAGGACTAAAGATGAGGAAATTAAAAAAAAGTCTGTGTGCATGCTAAGCTTATAGTATGTGCCAGGCACATTCACATCCATCATCTTTTTAACAAGCTAGATATTACTGTTTCCATTTTACAGGTGAGGAGGCTGAAATTCAAGGAGGTTGGGTGACTTCCTACAAGTTTCTAGAACCAGAAAGTGTAAAGCATAAATCTAAACCTAGGACTCTGACTGCAAACCTGGTGCTTTTCCCAGTACCCCTTACTACTTTCTCATTAGCCAACGTTCTTATAGAATTTATTCCATGCTAATCTTGAATTAACTTCTTACTTTTGAATCATTTTTTCCAGTAGAAAGACTAATCTGTGATGAGAGACATTTGATAGTAGTCCCTTGCATTGTCATTTCCTCTTAACATTTCCTGAGATAAACCTCTTCCTTTCCACCACTCTCTCCTGAATTCTTCTTCTTCTCCAATCCCAATGAAACTGCTAAAGAGTAAATGATACCAACAAATGAAGAGCCTATAGAGAGAGCTCCCTGTCTCCTCAGCCACCAGCCTATAAATTTTGGGACAAAACACAGGGAAAGAAGTTAGAGACCTGCTACACCATTCTGTCCAAGAAGTCCATGTAGACTTTAACTTGACTATCCCTTACTTCTGTAGAGCCGGAATGAACCTCAGAATATAATAATCAGAGCTGCCTATTTTACAAATAAGGAAAACTGGGACTCAAGAAGGTGAAATGACTTGCCCAAGGTCGCACAATCAGTGATAGGCAGAGTTTGGACTGCAACCCATGTCTCCTGACTTCCAGGCCAATGATTTTCCATTGGCCTTATTTCTAAAATAAGTTACTTCTTTAGTTTTTCCCATTGACCAATCCAAGTTATATACGATCACAGCCCTTTCAAGAAGAAAGTTCAGTGTTGCCTCTCTGCAAAGCCCAAAAGCCAGGGCCTCCTCCTTGGCCTTGGCTGTAACTGGTTCATGCTCTTGTCTAAAGAATAGGAAGTAGCCTCATTTTTAGCTCTGAAAGCATATACTGGGGGTGGGAAAGGGAGATTTGGGGAAGAAGGTTCCTGTACATGATGGTCAAGAGTGATGAGCCGACACTTTACTCTGGGCCAACTACTCTTGCCTTAAAGAAAAGGAAGATACATAGTTCGGTATTTAAGGGAAAGATGAAGGTTTTCCTTGAGTACTAACTAATCAGAAGAAGATCTCAGCAAACTTTCCCCAAGCCTGGGGGAAAGTGGAGGACTTTGCCCTGCTGATTTCATTTTCTATTCTGACCAGGCAGGAAGCTGGAGTGGGGGTTGGTGTAGGAGCACCGGGTAGGAAAGTTTGCAGTAACTTTCTACGATTCCATGTTTCCCCCACCCTCTGCTAGCACCCACAATCCCATGTCCAATTTCTCTTGAAAAGGAGAAAGGAGGAGCACATTCAGTTTAATAATTTACGCAAGTTGAAAATTTCATTGTGAGAAATGAAGGGGACTTAGGGCAACAGAGAAATAAAAACTCTTGAGTCCTCTCTTATAGGATGGAGGTGTGGCATTGATGCTTCCTGATGACCTTGCCCTGGAATGTAACTATCTGATTGTCTAGTAGCTGGATCTGAAACAAGCAAATAATCCCTCCCCTCCACAGTCAGCCAAGTTTTGTCTCCTTCTGCCAGTAGGACTGTGCCCAACCTTGGAGAATCTAGTTAGGAGGATTTGCTTGGGACATCAACGACTGTAGACCCAGATTCATAGAATGCTAGGTTTGGAAGAGACTTTGGACATTTGTCTACATCAGTGGTTCTTGAAACTAGAAGCCCATCAGAATCATCTAGAGAGCTTATTCAAAATTTAGATTCCCAGAAAACAATCCAGGGATTGATCTGGTAGATCTGGGCTGAGGCTCAGGAATCTGTATTTTTAACAAGCAGGCCTGGTTTAAGAACCAATGATCTGGTCCAGCCCATCTATCCAGTTATCAAAACTTTTCCACCAGACACTGAGTTTACATCAGAGTAAAAACTGAGGTGCCAAGAAGCAGATTAGTGGCAATGCTTAGACCAGAACCCTCCTGATATGGTGCTTTTGCCAAGGTCCTCACACCAGGCTTCTCTCCCCCAGCTCACCAGTCTCACTTAGATCTTTTGAGGAATAGCAGGGCCATTCAACAGAGCCAGGAGCTTTGATTGAGTGTCCATTTGGTTCACTGGCGGAGACAGTTTGGTAAAGGGTTGGGGTGAAGGTAGTTTTAAGAGCACTTTCAGAGAGCTGTGTTCTGTATCCTGGTAGGTTAGAAGGCGAAGGCCCAGAGGATGATCTTGAAAGCATACTACCAAGTTGTTCCAAGCAGCCTGTTGGGTTAGAGCAGCCAGAGTGGCAGAGACAGAGTGAATGAGAGGAGAATAGGAGAACATGACGACTTGAAGGTAAAGAGAGAGCTGAGCAGACAGGGGTCCGCAGGTAATACGAGCTTTGATTTTACTCTGAGTCACCGTAGGACAGAAGAGTGGTACAATCTGGCATGTTTTTACAAGAGAACTCTGCATGGTGATGGTGAGACTAGACTGTACAGGGCAAGGGTAGAAGCAGAGAATCTAGTCGGGAGGATTTGCAGTGATTCAGGGGACAGATGATGGCTGCTCAGAGGTGTTAGGAATGCAGGTGGTGAGAAGTGTTTGGATCCTGGATACTGTTTTAAAGTTTGTGAAGCTTTAAAAAATTTATGATGGATTGTGTGTGAGATGTGAGATGAAAAGAGGAGTCAAGAATGGTGCCAAGTGTTTTGGCTTGAGCAACTAGAAAGTTGGATTTATCAACTGAGATGGAGAAGGTTTGGGGGAGGGGCATCAGGAGTTCAGATTTGGACATACTGAGTTTGAATGTCTGTTACACATAGGAGGGGAAGACTGTACTGCCTGTGGAACGCTTGAGCCTAGGGCCCAAGGGAAGGCTGGAGACCTGTTTAGGCATCATCAGCACTCACATGGTATTTAAATAAAGCCTCATGACAGGATGAGGTTATCAAGGAAGTGAACACAGACAGAAAAGAGAAGGTCAAGGACTCTGGGAACCCCGCAGCCTCAAGAAGACAAGATTGGCAAAAGAGATTGCGAATATGAGATCAGTGAGGTACGAGGAAAGTCAAGAAAGTGTGGAGTCCTAGAAGCCAAGTGAACAGTGTGCTTCTAAGAAGGAATGATCAACTGGGTCAAATGTTTTGCTGACAGGCAAAACTCCTGGGTTTTGAGAGAATCGACTCCTGGGTTTAGTCACTTGGAGGACATCTGTAACCTTAATGGGGGCATCGTTTGGTCCCTGACCCGCTGGGAGTCCCACTATTTGAGTACTGACTGTCATTTCAGTTCCCTTATTGTTAATTTTGTCTTCTCAATTAGGTTGCAAACTTCGCAATACCAAGGATGATAAATTGGTATATCTCCTGAGCATGGGTTCTTGTCAGCCATAGGGCTTCATAAAGCCTGCTGCAGGCCCTGATACAGTTTACTAACATATCCATTTGAGGTCCCTTCCCTGAGCTACAGCAATCATCCTCAGTGCTAGGCTTACCTTGGATGCAGAGTTTCAGTTCCTTGGGGTCAGTGACAACCTTTCTGCTCTCCCGGATCACAGCCCGGCTCTTCTTGGTTTCCCCCCAGAGGTTAGTGCCTCCGTACATGCTGGGAATGTTGAGAATGGCAATGCCTTCGAGGAAGATGTTGCTCAGGTCCACTAAAACACCGTCGCACTGGGGGCCAGAGAGAAAAAAGCCATCTGTTACTGCCCTCTATGTATTCCAGCTCAAGGTGCCGCAGGGGCAGTGAGAGGGTTCTCATAAGGGATGCGACTAGCTTCCACCCACAGCCCTGCCTCCAACAGAAGCTGAATCTTGGGCAGAGTTACTCAGGCCTCATATTTAGGCCACTGTGGAGAGATGGTGAGATCCAGTACTATTGGCTCTGGGGAAGGTTCCAGGGATCATCTAGATGTCCAGAACTGCTTTAGGGTGGAACATGAGACAATTGCCAAATTGCGCTCCAGTCCTACCTTATCTACTATCAATTCTGCCCCTTCTGAATTATTGTGGAGATTTGGTGGGACACTGAGCCCAGAACCAAATACACAGTAGACTGTCAACAAATGATAGAAAATGTTCATTTTACCCCTTCTCATTTTATCATTCTGTGAGAAGTACTAGACTTTAAGGTATGGAAAGCTTTCAGAATTTTTTTGTTTCCCATATCAGTATAATAAGTGCAATTTTGGCATATGTGCTCACTCACTGATGTAGCAGTTTCTTTATTCAATATCTCCACCACCCACATCCCCCATGAGATACAAGATGCCAGAGGCTTGAATTTGCCTGTCTCATGTATCTATAAAGTCAGCCCACTTTGGTGTGATGCTTACCAATGCAGCACGAAATATATTAGCTCCCATACTCATTCCTCAGGATTGTTTACTGCACTTTACAAAAGAAAAAACTGGACCCAAAGAAGTGTGCTAAGTTTCCAAAATCACACCACTGGTAACGATAATAGAGCAGGGATTCAGACTTGGAGAATTTGACTACAAAATCCGTGTTTTTTTTCTTGCTCATTGTGAGGCAGGAAAAACCAAAAGCATGCAACAAAAATCCACTGCTCTCCAAGTTTGCCTACAAACCTAAACTTTCAAAACTTGCCAACATAGGAATAATTGTAAGTTGTTGCCATTCATATAGGCTTACCTCCTGGTTTCTTTAAAGCTCATATTTATGGGGTCTTATCTCCACAACTTTTTTCCCCAACTACAAAATGGGAAGAGTGTGCTTCTCCACTAACTGTGGGTGCATCTCTTCGTCAGGAAGTTATTATTTGAAAGTTCTCTTTATGTTAAACCACATTCTCTTTTCTTCCTCGTTCCACCCATTGGTCCTAATTCTCCATTCTGAAATCAGATAAAATGTCCATCCTTCCTCTTCCATGGGCTCTGAGGGGGATATGTGATGACAGACATCATCATCACCACCACCATCATCATCTCCACCACCACCACCATCATCACCAC
>PVIY010046838.1:0-18211 GCA_004026745.1 Myrmecophaga tridactyla
CGTCGCCCCCCGGTGCTGCTGGCCAAGGACCCCCTCCATGAAGGCCAACCATGAAAAGATGACCCAGATCATGTTGGAGACCTTCAACACCCCGCCATGTACGTGGCCATCCAGGCCGTGCTGTCCCTGTACGCCTCCGGCTGCACCGGCAACGGGGCCCCCAAAACCGTGCCCACCTAGGAGGCACGCCCTGCCCCACGCCATCCTGCACCTGGCCAGCTGGGACCTGACGGACAACCTCATGAAGATCCTCCCTGAGCGCGGCTACAGCTTCACCACCACAACGGAGCAGGAGATAGTGCCTGACACCAAGGAGAAGCTCTGCTACGTCACCCCGGACTTCGAGCAATGGATGACCACCGCTGCCTCCTCCTCCTCTCTGGAGAAGAGCTTTGAGCTGCCCCATGGGCAGGTCATCATCATTGGCACCGAGCGGTTCCGCTGTCCCGAGGCCCTCTTCCAGCCCTCCTTCCTGGGCATGGAATCCTGTGGCACCCACGAAACGACCTTCAGCTCCATCACGAAGTGTGATGTGGACATCCTTAAGGACCTCTACGCCAGCACGGTGCTGCATGGCGGGACCACCATGTACCCGGGCGTTGCCCACAAGAAGCAGAAGAGATCACAGCGCCGGAGCCCGGCACGATGAAGATCAAGATCACAGCCCCCCGCCCCCACCCCCCTCAGCGCAAATACTCGATGTGGATCGGCGGCTCCATCCTGGCCTTGCTGTCCCCCTTCCAGCAGACGTGGATCAGCAAGCAGGGGTACGAAGAGTCCGACCCTGCCTCGCCCACCGTGAGGGCTTCTAGGGCACCGCTAGCTGCCTTACACCCTTTCTTGATGAAATCTAACTTGGGCAGAAAACGAGATACAATTGGCATGGCTTTATTTGTTTTTTGGTTTTGTTTTGTTTGTTTGTTTTTCGTTATTTTGTGTTGGTGGTTTGGACGCTTGATTCGGGATTTAAAAACTGGAACCCTGAAGGTGACAGCAATCGGTTGGAGTAAGCACCCCCAAATTTCTACTGAAGTGGCCGAGGACTTTGGTTATATGTTGTTTGTTTGTTTTAATAGTCATTCCAAATACCGTGAGATGTATTGTTTCAGGAAGTTCCTTGTCTTCCCAGAAGCCCTCCACTTCTCCCTAAGGAGAACCGCCCAGTCCTTGCCCACATTCACACGAGGGAGGGTGACAGCATTGCTTTCCTGTAAATTATGTGTCATTCAAATTTTAAAAAAAAGAAAAATCTTCCACCTTAATACTAGTTCTTTTTTTATTATTATTTTGAATGGTCAGTCATTGTGCCCCCCACCCCCTTCTTGTCCCCTAACTTTAGATGTATGAAGGCTTTTGGTCTCCCTGGGAGTTGTCATGTTGCAGAGGCAGCCAGGGCTTACCAGTACACTGACTTGAGACCAATTCAATAAAAGTGCACACCTTAAAGAAAAAAAAATGAACAGAGAGTTACAATGGGCATAACCCAAATACCCCTTAAGAGAAGAAGAAAGATCAAAGGTGTTAGTGGAGTTATACAGAGAAGGTAGGGTTTAACAAATGAATATAATTGCAGAATCATTATATTGATATTTCCCTTAGTCTTCAGTATCTTAGAGCAGCTAGTAGTAAAAGCTTAAAATTGTGAAATTGTAACCCATACCAAACTCTGAAATCGGTTATATAACTGTTGTGCTGTACTTTGAAATTTACTGCTTTTTTGTATATACGTTATTTTTCACACACAAGAAAGAAAAAAAGTCTATTGTGATGATAAAAACATATTTATTCCTTCTAGGCTCTAATGTTCTGGAGTAGCTAGAAGGAACAATCTGAGAGGATGGCATGGTAGCCCATGACAAACTCTCGGATCTGTCCAGTAACTACTTGTTGAAGAGTGCTTTGAAAAGTATTGCTTTTTTCTTTCTTTGCTTTGATATATTTATACAATAAAAAAAGTTTTAAAAATGAACAGAGAGAAACAAGTGCTAGAGAAAATGTGGAGAAAGAGATGTACCTATTCACTGTTGGTAGGGAAGCTGAGAGGCACAGCCCCTCCGAAGGCCAGCGGGATGGTTCCACAGGAGGTGAGGGGTAGGGTTGCCATATGATCCTGCAATCCCGTTGCTAGGAAGAACAAAGAGAGGGACATGAATAGACATTTGCACACTGGTGTTTATGGCAGCAGTATTTAGGGTTGAGGAATGGAAGGAAGAACTGTGATGCATACATACAATGGACTACTGAGCAGCTGCAAAAAGGAATGAAGTTGTGAGGCACGAGTTTAGGTAAATGAACTTTGAGGATAGTTTGTTCAATGAAATGGCAGAAACAAAAAGACAAACATTATCATGCTTCACTCATATAGGTTAACTATAATATACAAACTCAGAGAACTGAAATTGAGAGCATGGGTTTTCAGGTTCGGGCCTAATGTTAAGGGTCCTAGACTATAAGCTCTTACTGCAGTCACATATATTCAGGAGTTGTAACTTATTTCTAAATTCTGAGATACTGAGGTATTTGTGTATAACCTGGTCATTCCTTGAAACTTCAGGTATATATGTGACACTTGAGACTCTGGGTTAGAGCACTGAAACTACAAAAGTCAGCATTACCCCATATAGCAATTGTTTAAAAAGTTGAAAAAGTGGTCAGATTTTGACTAGAGCTATGAATGAAGCTGATGTGTATAGGACTAAGGTAAATCGGAATACAGGGTAAAGGATGATATGGTCCCTACTTTAAAATGCCAATTTCTGTGTGAGACCAAAGAAAGAGATGTTTGTTTGGTGCAAAATTTATATTTTAGGTAGCCCATTATCTAACTTAACATTTATGGTCAGTTTATTTGAACACCATAATTACATAGAATTTTGAATAGGGCATGAAATCTTGTTGATTTGTACAGGTTAGTATGATGTCCCAATATATCCCAGAGTAATTTGGGCAGAGAATAAAGAAACATCTGCAAAGTCCCCTTGGGAGGCTGGGGAAAAAGGAAATATTCAACTTCCCCATCTGAGAAATTCCTGATATTCTTGGTAGCAGTGGGGACAACCAATTCGATAAGCTCAGCCCGTAATCTTGGGGTTTGACCCTATGAAGCTTATACCTGCAAAGGAGAAGTTAAGCCTACTTATAACTATGCCTAAGAGTCACCCTAAGAGAACCTCTTTTGTTGCTCAGTTGTGGCCTCTCTTGCTAAGCCAGCTTGGCAGGTGAACTCACTGCCCTCCCCCCATTATGTGGGACACGACTCCCAGGGGTGCAAATCTCCCTAGCAGTGTGGGACAGGACTCTTGGGATAAACCAGGATCTAGCATCATGCGATTGAGAAAGCTTTCTTAACCAAAAGGAGGAAGAGAGAAATGAGACAAAATAAAGTTTCAGTGGCTGAGAGATTTCAAAGAGTTGAAAGGATATCCTGGAGGTTATTCTCATACATTATATAGATATCCCCTTTTAGGTTATGGTGCATTGAAGTGGCTAGAGGGAAATGCCTGAAGCTGTTGAACTGTGTTCCAGGAGCCTTGATTCTTGAAGATGATTCAAGAATGACTATAAACTTTTTGCAATGTGACTATGTGATTGTGAAAACCTTGTGTCTGATGCTGAGTAGAAGTGAGTAAAAACAAAATAAGGAAAAATAAATAAATAAATAATGGGGAGGAAAGGGGTACAAAAAATGGGTAGATTTAAGTACTAGTGGTCAATGAGGAGGGATAAGATATATGGGATGTATGAGTTTTTTCTTTTTCTGGAGTGATGCAAATATTCTAAAATTGATCATGGTTAATAGGGGAAGCAAATGTTAAAATAAATTTAATAGATTGAAATGCTAATGATCAATGAAAGGGAGGGGTAAGGGGTATGGTATATATGAAAATTTTTTTGGTTTTCTTTTTATTTCTTTTTCTGAATTGATCCAAATGTTCTAAGAAATAATCATTTCTTAGAATATACAACTCTGATGAATATACAACTCTGTGATAAAAAAAGATGTTCTTATTGTATGTTGATTGGTTTTATTATAAAAATTTTAAAAAGTAATCATGGTGATTAATACACAACTATCTGATAATATCAGAAAAAAGGGTGCTTGTAATATTAAAAAGTTTTAAAAGATAATACAAAAGGTATAATTTTACAGGGTCAAGTATTGGGACTGGCTAATTAAGAACAAAAAATGATTTTGAAAATTTAACACCATTTGTTTCATTTTTGGGTAAGAATTAAAATGAATAGCCTGGGCTTGCTTGAAATAATTTTTAAATCCCTTCTTCCAATCCTGACCACATATTTCCGTAAGACTGATTTCTCTGCTGTGAGTGTGATGCAATTAAAATAAATCCTAGAAATGGTTTAGCTAAAAAAAACAAATTAAAAAAAAACAAACACCTAGGGCTTGAACTGAGAGTATAAAGTTTTCATGCACTAGGTTTACCTTCTTGAAACCTATAATTCCCAGAGGGTTCCTAGGTCAGATAAGTCCGAAAATCACTATATTAATATTCCTTCTAGCCTCCAATGTTTTCATGCAGGAAGAAGAAAAAATCTGAGATGTTGAGATAGTAGCCTATGACAAACTCTGGGATATGCTCTGTAACTACTTGTTGAAGAGTGCTTTGAAATGTATTGCTTTTTTCTTTCTTTCCTTTATATACATGTTACATTCCACAATAAAAAAAAATTTTTAATTGACCAGAATTTTAAAACTCTCTTTAGAGTTTCCTGCATATAAGAGATGATATTTTGGTCATATTAATTTGCATAAAGTGTGATCTGAAATAGACTACTAATTCTTTCTTCCCCTTCCTCTACCCCACCCCATTCTGTCCAGGACAATATAAAAGTGGCCTAAATACTCAGATTGCAATCAGTGAAATACGGTGAACAGTACAGATTTGTCTTTGGTTGCTTGGTATCTTTAAAGGTGTGGACAGATGAAGATAGATCACCCCCTCCCAAACCAACTCTCCAGTTACAAGCCTTTGTCCAGAAGCAAATTAAGGTCTTAATATTAAGGTACTTACTATAATAGATTTTTTTCATAGTTTACATTAGGTGTATTTTTCCCACATACCTCCCAATTATTAACACCATGTATTAGTGTCATATATTTGTAATAATTCATGAAAGAACATTCTTATACTTGTACTATTAATCCATATCCATCATCCACAACAGAATTCACTGTTACACAGTCCCATGTTTTACCTTCTAACTTTCATTCTAAAAACATGCATGACCCCAAACTTCCCCTTTCCAATCACATTCACATACATATTTCAGCGCTGTTAATTACACTCACAGGAATATGCACTATCATCACCACCCCTTTCCAAACCTCTACAATCAACCTAAATAGAAATTCTGTATAAGTTAAGTATCAGTTCCCCATTCTTTACCCCCAATCTATGAGTTTGACCCTATGAGTTTGCTTATTATAATTAGTTTATATCAGTGAGATCATATGACATTTGTTCTTTTATGTCTAACTTATTTCACTCAGCACAATGTCTGCAAGGTTCGTCCCTGTTGTCGCATGCATCAGGACTTCATTCCTTCTTACAGCTGAATATTATTCCATTGTATGTATTTGCCACATTTTGTTTATCCACTCATCAATAGACGCTTGACTTGCTTCTATCTTTGGAAATTGTGAATAATGCCACTATTAACTTTGGTGTTAATATCCGGTCAAGTCCTGTTTTCAGTTTTTCTGGGCATATACTCAGTTGCAGGATTGTGGTGTCATATGGTAATTCTATATTTACCTTCTTGAAGAACTGCCAGTCTATCTCCTACAGCAGCTGCACCATTTTACATTACCACCAGCAATGAATGAGTGTTCCTACATCTCTACATTCTCTCCAACATTAACAGTTTTCCATTTGTTTAATAGAGACCATTCTAGTAGGTATGTAATTATATCTCATTGTGGTTTTGATTTGCATTTCTGTAACAAAACTAGTGATGTTGAGCATCTTTTCATGTGCTTTTTGGCCGTTTATATATCCTCTGGCAAAATGTCTACTCAAGTCTTTTGTGCATTAGGTTGTTTGTCTTTCTATTGTTGAATTATAGGATTTCTTTATGTATTCAAGATATTAAGCTTGTAAATCAAGATATTATCAGATATGTGGTTCCAAATATTTTCTCCCATTGAGTCAGCTGCATTTTCACCCTTTTGACAAAGTCCTTTGATGCACAAAGGTTTTAGTTTTGAGGAGGTCCCATTTATTTACTTTTTTCTTTTGCTGCTTATGCTTCAGGTGTGAAGCCTAAAAAACCATTGACTAACACAAGATCCTAAAGAAGCTTCCCTACATTTTCTTCTAGGAGTCTTATAGTTTTGGCTCTTATATTTAGATCTTTGATCCATTTTGAGTTAATTTTTGTATACGATGTGAGATAGAGATCCTCTTTCATTTTTTTGCATATGAATATCCAGTTCTCTGAGCACCATTTGTTGAACAAACTATTTTTTCCCAAGTGAGTGGACTTGGCAGCCTTTTCAAAACTCAATTGGAGGCAGTGTGACTGTGGCTCAGTGGCAGAATTCTCACCTCCCATGCCAGAGACCCAGGTTCAATTCCCCGGTGCTTGCCCATGCAGAAAAAAAAAAAAAAAAAACTTAATTGGTCATAGATGTGAAGATCTATTTCTGATCTCTCAATTCTATTCTATTGGTCTGTATATCTAGCCTTGTTCCATGCTGTTTTGACCACTGTAGCCTTGTAATATGGTTTAAAGTCAAGAAGTATGTCCTCCAACTTTGCTCTTATTTTTCAAGATGCTTTTGGCTATTCAAGGGCTCTTACCCTTCCAAATACATTGGATAGCTGGCTTTTCCATTTCTTCAAAGTAGGCTGTTGGAATTTTTATTGAGATTGCATTGAATCTGTAAATCATTTGGGTAGAATTGAATTCTTAATGATATTTAGTTCTCCAATCCATGAGCAAGGAATGTCCTTCTATTTATTTAGGTCTTCTTTTATTTCTTTTAGCAATATTTCATAGTTCTCCATGTACAAGTCCCAGATATGTGCCTTGCCATGTGATAGAGGAGTCCTGGATTGCCAACAGCCTTTCTTCAGGAAGAATGTATCATCTTGATGATTCTTGATTTGGACATTTTCATGGCCTCAGAACTGAAAGCTTGTAAATTAATAAATTCCCATTATTAAAAGCCAGCCCGTTTCTGGAATGTTGCATTTTGGGAGCTTTAGCAAGCTAAAACACCACCCCAGGTTTTTTGGTTACTATTTGCATGGAATATCTTTTTCCATCTTTTCACTTTCAACCTATTTGTGTCTTTGGATCTAAGATGAGACCCTTGTAAACAACATATAGTTGGATTAGCTTTTTTTATCCATCCTGCCAACCTGTGTCAGTGAGTTCATATGTGGAATTGGCTTAGAAAGAGAGGCCACATCTGAGCAACAGGTGAGGCTTGGGTGGTGACTCAGGAATAATCATGAGTAGTTTTGGTTTCTCCTTTGCAGGAATAAGTTTCATAAGGTAAGCCCCAAGATCAAGGGCCTGGCCCATCAAATTGGCAGTCACTAGTGCTTGTGAGAATATCAGATCTTCCCCAGATAGGGAAATTTAATATTTCCACCTTTTTCCCAGTCCCTCTAGGAGATTTTGCAAATACTTTTTTTTCTTCTGCCCAGATACCTCTGGGATGTATTGGGGCATCACACGAACCTGTACAAACCCAACAAGATCTCATACCTTATTCAAAATGCCACATAATTATGGTGCTTGAATAAGCTGACTATACAAGTTAAATTAGATAGTATGCTATCAAAAATATAAATTTTGCACCAAATGCACATCTCTTCCTTTGGTCTCACAGAGAAGTTGAAGTTTAAAATACAGTCAATATCATCCTTTACTCTTAAGTCTGATTTACTTTAGCCCTACCCAGATCAGCTTTATTCAAATCTCTAATTGAAGTCTGATCACTTTTTCAGTGTTTTTAACAGTTGCTATATAGGGTAATGCTGATTTTTGTGGCTGCAGAACTCTAGCTGTGATTCTCAAGCATCACACAAATACCTGAAACTCCAGGGAATGACCGGGTTATACACAAAAAGTTCAGCATCTCTGAATTTAGAAATAACAGTTACAGCTCCAGAATACACATGACTGCTGTAAGAGCTTACAATCTAGGAGTCTTTACAATAGACCTTAGCCTGATAACCCGTGCTCTTGACTTCAGTTCTCAGAGTTTGCACATTATAGTTAGTCCATATTAATTTTGAAACATTATAATATTTGTCTTTTCATTGCTTGCTGATTTCATTCAACATACTGTCCTCAAAGTTCATTCACCTAGTTGCATGCCCCACAGCTTCATTCTTTCTTGCAGCTGCTCAGTAGCCCATTGTATGTATACACCACAGTTTCCTCTTCCATTCCTCAGTAGATGTATCCTTAGGCCATCGCCATCCATACCGTTGCAAATTGCAAAAGTAAACACCAGTGTCATGGTCAGGTTCATGTGTCAACTTGGCCAAGTGGTGGTACCTGTTTGTCTGGTTGGGCAAGTGCTGGCCTGTCTGTTGCTATAAGAACATTTCATAGAATTAAATCCTGATCATGTCGGCTGCATCCACAGCTGATTCCATTTGTAATTGGCCAAGGGGAGTGTCTTCTGCAATGAGTGATGCTTAATCTAATCACTGGAAGCCTTTTAAGGAGGATTCAGGAGAGACAGGCTCTCCTCCTGCTTCGACCAGAGAGCCTCTCCTGTGGAGTTCATCCAGACCCTCCATCAGAATCGTCAGCTTCACAGCCTGCCCTACAGATTTTGGACTCTACATTCTCATGGGTACGTGAGACACTTTTATAAATTTTATATTTAGGAATATTTCCTGATGATTCTGTTTCTCTAGAGAACCCTAACTAATACACCAAGTTTAACTGTTTAGATTCTCTCAGCTCTTCTTCATCTGATTCTTGCCTTGAATATGTAGTGCAACTTTTAAGTTTGCATTTTTTGTGCAATTGTTCGCATCCATGAAGCTCTCTCCTTTTCTCTGCTTCTTTTTCTGGGATTCTTGATATATTCCTTTTGGGTTTATACAGACTTTTCTCTCCAGTTCCTATAGTTTGTTTAAATTCTCTCCCTCTCTCGTTGACCCGTGTTCCTTATGCTTTTCAGTTCTGGAACCCATCCTATCTGACAGCAGTTCAGTTTAGCCTCACCCTCTTTTTATTCTGTGTGGCTCTTCTGCCTCTGGTTTCTTCTCCCTTAGAGTATCCCACCCCAAGTTGCCAGATGGAGTCGATCCAGAGAGGTGGGCTTTTCAGAAAATTCCCTTTTGCCTTTTGGTATCCAGCCAACTGAATTGAATGAGGGCGCAAGTTTTTACAGTCTTTCTATTGCAGTTTCTCTCTCTCCCCCCCCCACCCCCCCACCCCCGCCCAGGACGCTTTTGTATGCAACACTCACAGCAGCTGTGTTCTGTCCTGGGTCTCTGTGGACTTAGGTTCTCATGTCTGGATATGCATAGGGATCAAGTGGAATTTTTCTTTTTATTCACTAAAAAGACAAATTATATCTTACATTGCCACGTTGATCATCACCGGGAGTCCTGGTCTTTTGTAATCTAGTCTTCGAAGTAACATCCCATCACCTTTACTGTATTCTATCTGTTAGAACGAGTCATTAGGGTACAGCCTACACTCTAGGGGAGAGGATTAACCAAGGCTGTGAATACCAATAGATGGGAATCATTTGGATAATCTTAGAAGTCTGCTGACCACAGTGCACCCACTGGGCTCCCAATGATTCATGTCCCTCCCACATGCAAATTATATTCACACTCACTCTATCCCAAGGATCTCAAAAAGCCTCATCCCATTACAATATCAGCTCAAAATCCGGAATCTTGCCATCTAAGTCAGGTCCAGGTTTGAATCAGGCTCCCCGAGTGTAGTTCCCTAGGTAGAGCTCCTTGAGTAAAGATTCTCTTAATCTATATATTTTTAAAACTAAAGAAAAAAGAAAGAGAGAGAAAACTAAAGAAACAAATTAGCTTCCACCCCATCCCCCCACGCCCCCCAAAAAGAATGAAAAGACAAAGTACATATGGGAGAAAATATTTGCAAATCATGGGTCTAGCATGCAGGATTCATATATAACTCTTACAACTCAACAACAAAAAGACAAAAACCCTATTAAAAACAGGTGAAGGACTTGAATAGACATTTTTCAAAAAAAGATGTACATGTGGACAACAAGCACATGAAAAGAGGTCAACATCATTAGCCATTGGGGAAATGCAAATCAAAAACACAGTGATATACTACTTCACCCCAAAAGTATGGCTATATATTTATATTTTTTTCAAGGAAAATAACAAGTGTTGATGAGGATGTGGAGAAATTGGGATCCTGGTAAACTGCTGTTGGGAATGTAAAATGGCATAGATGCTATGGAAAACGGTTTGGTGGCTCCTCAAAAAGTTAAACTTAGAATAATCATATGACCCATCAATTCCACTTCTTGGTATACACCCAGAAGAATTGAAATCAGGTGCTCAAACAAAAACTCGTACATCAATGTTCACAGAAGCACTATTCACAATAGTCAATAGTGGAAATAACTCAAATTTCTATCAATGGATGAAATGATAAATGAAATACGGTATATTCATACAATGAAGTATTATTCAGCTTATTAGAAGAAGTGAAGTATTGATACATGCCACAACATAGATGCATCTTGGAAACATTATGCAAAGTGAAAGAAACAAGTCGTAAAAGATTCCATATTATAAGATTCCATTTAAATGAAATGCTAAAAATAAGTAAGGCTATAGACACAAAGTAAATTAGTGTTTGCTTAGGGCTTGTGGGGAGAGGTGATGGGGGGCAGGAGGTGACAGCTAAATTCTACAGCTTTCTCTTGTGGCAATTAAAATGCTCTAAAATTAACTATGGTACAGGCTGCACATACCTGCGAATATCTTAAAAACCACAGAATGAGTGAATTGTATATGTTTAAATATATATACATACAGAGAGAGAGAGAGAAAATACAGGTTATAAGCTTAAAACTTAGTGTATTTTCACAAACTAAACCCACTCATGGAACTGGTACCCAGATATAGAAACAGAACTTTCCCAGCACCTCAGATGTCCCTCATTTGACCCTTTCCAATTACTACCACCCAACGGATAATCTCTATCCTGACTATTAACATCTTAGAGTAGCTTTGCCAAACTTTAATAAATAGAATCCTGTAGAATGTACTCTTTGTGTTGGTTTTCTTCACTCAGCATTTTGAATTATTGTGTATAGTTGTAGGTTGTTCATTCTCGTTGCAATATCGTATTCTGTATTAGTCATCTATTCTAAATAATAGATTACCCCAAATTTGGGAGCTTAAAATAGCAAGCATTTATTATTTCAGAATAATAAGAGATATTGTCAATAAAATTCTGCAAATGCAATTCTTTTAAAATCTTTATAGGTCTTCTATGAATTTTATTGAGGCTCACCACATTAAATGAAAGTTATACCCACAAATTCATTGCAATAAGTCCTTCTCTACCCTGGCCTTCTGCTTAGACTGCTGAGAGATAACACTCTTTGACAGAATTCCTACTGTTAGACTCAACATTTCTCTGAGGCACTGTCTTGGATCTTTCCTAACAAAGGGTTTTATATTCACACCATTAGCCTCATCTCTATACCATGTTTTCTTTAGAGTGTGCTAGATTTGATCTTTGCCTAGAAGCCATTTCTTAATGTTAGCATCATCAGTTCTTGGAGAGGCTAGAAAATTTCAGTGCCAACAATCCCCAGCCCCTTTTAAAAATTCCATCCTTTAGCTTATCTCTCCTTTCCTATTTTGCTTTAAGCAACTAAAAGAAACCAGGCGGCACCTTCAACACTCTGCTTGGAAATCTCCTTAGCTAGATCACTCAATTCATTAGACATAGTTTCTCCTTTCACACTACCATAAGTTACAATTTTGCTAAATTCCAGCTATTACATAACAAGGAACTCCTTTTCTTCTGGTTTCTCACCTTCCCTCAGTAGCATCCTTAAAGACCATCTTCCATTAAGTGGACTTCAATATTCTTTGGTCTTTCACTCACACTCTTCAAATGCCTTTCAGCTTCTGTCCATGGCTTGGTTCCAACACCATTCTCCTATGTTCCTAGGTTTTCCTAAAATCTTCAACCCCATCTCCAGATTTTTGGCCAAACCCAGAGGCTGTAAGCCACCCACAGAAGCAAATTATAAATGCTATTCTGTACTTTACTTCTGTGGCTTAGCATTCTTGGATATCATTCAATATCATCAGTAGATATAGATTAACCCAGTGCACATTGTGTGACAGAACCTTATTTTTTTTAATTCTAAATTATTAACATTTGAAATTTAAATGATTTTACATACAATTTTTTATGTAAATAGATTTGCCAAATTGCGCTCCTAAATTGTACCAGTTTTCTGCTGGTTTGAAAAGAAGTATGCCCCCTAGAAAAGCCATGTTTTAATCAAAATCCCATTTTATAAAGGTAGAATAATCCCTATTCAATACTGTATGTTTGAAACTGTAATCAGATCATCTCCCTGGATGATATGATTTGTCAAGAGTGGTTGTTAAATTGGATTAGTTGATGACATGTCTGCACCCATTTGGGTGGGTCTTGATTGGTTTATTGGAGTCCTATAAAAGAGGAAACATTTTGGAGAATGGGAGATTCAGAGACAGCAGAGAAGAACGACATAGCCATGAGAGCAGAGAGCCCATAAGCCAGTGACCTTTGGAGATGAAGAAGGAAAATGCCTCCTGGGGAGCTCATGAAACAGGAAGCCAGGAGAGAAAGCTAGCAGATGATGTTGTGTTCACCATGTGCCCTTCCAGCCAAGAGAGAAACCCTGATGTGTTCACCATGTGCCTTCTCACTTGGGAGAGAAACCCTGAGCATCATTGGCCTTCTTAAACCAAGGTATCTTTCCCTGGATGCCTTTGATTGGACATTTCTATAGACTTGTTTTAATTGGACATTTTCTCAGCCTTAGAACTGTAAACTAGCAACTTATTTAAAAAAGCCATTCTGATTCTGGTATATTGCATTCCAGCAGCTAGCAAACTAGAACAAGTTTACACTCAACTATGGATTTGCCAAATTGCACTCCTAAACTGTACCAATTTACACTCACAACTACAATGTTTGGCAGTAGCTGTTTCCCCAGTTACTTGGCAATACAGTGTTTTAGCAGACTCCTGATCTTACTAACCTGGTAGTCAGATACACTTCACTGTTGAAGTACATTTGCATTTCTTTTATTGTGAATGAGTCAAGCATACTTTCTTTTATTCAAAAGCCATTTTCCCTTTTTCTGTCAACTACCTAATCATGATTTTTATCCATTTGGGAGGGGTTGATCATTTTCTCCTTTTTAGCTCTTAAGGAAAGCCGACTTTCATCTCTCTTAAATGTTGCAAACATTTTTTTACGGTTTCTCATTTCTCTTTCATCTGTTTATGGTATTTTTTCACTCAATTGTTTTATATAAGAAAATTTATTAATATTTCCCTGCTTAGAGATCTATCTCTTCTCCACTCCAAGACCACTTTTATGGCCTAATTTTTAATACTTAAATATTTTATTAATCTGAAATTAATTTTTTTTTAGTCTAAGTGCTTTAGATTCTTTGAAAAAATCTTATCAATAGTAATTTAAACAGTGCTTGCCTTCTTCTGTCTGTATAGGTTACAGTATAAAGCACTTTTCCTATGCCTCGGCGAATTACTCCTTTCTAAGTTTGGATCAGCTTCCAACAGTTTATCCTTTGTGATTTCAAAGTCATGAAATATTTTTGCTAGGTCCTTTAATGTGAAGTTTTTTCTTGGCATCACTTCCTCCGGGCATCTTGATCCTTTTCATCACAACTACTTTCCTCAATTATATCAAGTTCACCTTCACCAAGCTTCTCTGGCTATATATCTAGAGTCTCTCAAACAGCTGTAGTGTCAACATTCCCATGATCAGCTATAACTCTACTTAAATTCCATTTGAATTTCTCTTCCAGTTTTATCGTTTTTCATTTCTTTTCTGCACTTTCATTTTTGTTGCCCAAATCGATAATCTTTTCTCTTTTTTTTTAACATTTTTCAATTGTGAAATATACCATATTTACAAAAAAGTAGTGCATTTCAAAGTGCATTGTAATAAGTAGTTTTATAACAGATTTCAGAGTTTGGTATGGGTTACAATTCCACAATTTTAAGTTTTTACTTCCAGCTGCTCCAAAACATTGGAGATTAAAATAAATATCAATATAATGATTCAGCAATCATACTCATTTGTTAAATCCTATCTTCTCTGTTATAATTCCACCTTCTTCTTGATCTTTCTCTCAATCTTCAGGGGTATTTGGTCTATGCTCATTCTAACTTTTTCATGTTGGATAGGGCTGTCTATAACATGAGGGAGGGGAATGGAACTAGTTGATGTTCTGGAGAGGCTGGCCCCTCTGGGTTTCAGATCTTATCTGGCATAGAAACCCTTCTGGAGGCTGAAGGTTCTGGAAAGTAATCCTAGTGCACAGAACTTTTGTAGCATCTCAGATAGAGCCCTACATGTTCTTAAGGGTTGGCAGGAATGGTTTTGGTTGGAGGTAGGTAAACCGTGGTAAATAGCAATGTCTAGCTGAAGCTTGTACAAGAGTAGCCTCCAGAATAGCCTCTCGACTCTATTGGAACTCTTCCAACCACTGATACCTTATTTTGTTACAATTCTTTTCCCCCTTTTGGTCAGGAAGGAACTGTCGATCCCATAGTGTCAGGGCCAGGCTCATCCCTGGGACTCATGTCCCACGTTGCCAAGAGGGACTTTCACCCTTGGATGTCATGTCCCATGTAGGAGGAAGTGCAACTCCTTGCAGAGTTGGGCTTAGAGAGAGAGAGGCTGCATCTGAGCAACAAAAGAGGTTCTCTGGCTTAGCTTCTCCCCTACATGCATAAGCTTCACGAGAACAAGCCTGAAGATCAAGAACTTGGCCTTCAAATGGATAATCTTTTAATTATACATTTTTGTAAAATGGCACATGGGTTTATCACTGGGACTCAAGGAGGCCACACAACCATAGGCTTTGTTGTCTATTATTCAGTTACACATGAACTGAATTATGGTTGCACCCACTAATCACTGGCAGACTTTGAAACAAGTGACTGGGAACTGCTCATGAGGTAGTGATATGTGGCCTCAAGAATTAGTCTCTAAGGTTGTATTTTATGCAATTACTCAGTTAACATGATGTGCTAACTGAAATTTGAACTTTAGTGTTGGAACACTCGTGTTATTTAAGTGAATTGTGGTAAGTGATCTTTGTGTATGTTGGTTGGAACTGGGCAAAATGAGTTCTGCCTGTATTTTCTTTTTAAAATTTTCTTTTTAAAATGAGGGGCGGTGATTGCTAGTGGAGATGCTTGTGGCTAGGTTGGCAAAATGTGCTTCCCATACTCCTAAAACCCATATTATAAGGTGCTCCTTCTTTTACATTGTTTCCAGTGTCAACTCAAGTCTAAGTCTATGCTAAATTAGCCTAGACTAAAGTTTTATTTATTTGCTAGAGTTGGAGAATTTTCTTTGAAATGAGCTTTCTGACGTTGATAATAGCTTGAGCACTTAATGAAAGCTTTTCCATATGTACCACATTTGCAATGTTTCTCCCTATTATGGACTTGCAGATGTTGAATAAGACCTGAATTTTTACTAAAGCATTTCCCACAATCTTTACATTTATGTGGTTTCTCTCCTGTGTGTATTCTCTGATGTTAAACAAGATATGACTTGGCACTAAAGGCTCTCTCACATTCATTACACTACTAGGACTTGTCTCCCAAGTGGATTCTCTGATGGAGAATCAGGCTGGACCTGACATTAAAACCCTTACCACATTCTTCACATTTGTAGGATTTTTTTTCTGGTGTGGATTATCTGATGTTGAATAAGGCTTGTGCTTTCACTAAAGGCCTTCCGGCAGTCATTGCATTTGTAAGATTGGTTTCCGGAGTGGATTCTCAGGTGCAGAATTAGGCTGGAGCTCACACCGAAGGCTCTTCCATACTCACTCCACGTGTAGGGTTTCTCTCACATGTGACTCTTCTGTTGCTTAATGAGGCTAGACTTCTGCGTGAAACTTTCCTCACATTCATCACATTTAAACTGTTGTGGTTTTTTTTCTCTCAATCTTTTTAGAATTGCTCCTTGGGTTTTCAAAGCTTCCTTTGTATTTATAGGCTTCTCTACTATCCAGTCTCTTGGCACTGACTCCACTGAATCTTTCAAATATCTCCACTTGGGATTTTATTTCTTCATAAATTTCCTGCTGTACAATCAACTCCCTGTTGTCAGTGCGAGGCCTACCAGCCTTCTCTTGTAAGAAGTGGTTGGACTGAGGAGATTGACTCTTTGACTGGGTCGCCGAGGACAGGAACTTGAAATGTGATGACTCCTGTGCTGTTCCACAGGTTCTGTTTCCTTCCAGGGCATTTCCTGTGTACGTACAAGAATCTTCTCTCTTGGCTTGTCCAGCTTTCTGTCTCTAAATCCTCTAGGGAAGTCATTGCCTCCTCCCCATTTTCTGGGTGCGGCTCCCATGCCCCGGCCTGGAGTCCTTTGGGAAGATTGGACATGAAGTGCTTCAGCACCAGCCGTTCCTGCATCCACTCCTTGGCATGAGTCTCCGGCTTTAGCCACTGTAGACAGAGCTCCTGGGGCGGACTCAGAGCTTCATGGGGGCCGGGTATCTCTTGGTAGCAAAACTGTCTGAAACCCTGGCGAAAGATCTCCCTGGAATGGGGTTTCTTTCTTTGAAAGCTAGATTCCTGATCCAGATGTGATCACCTTCTTCCCCTTTTAGGCAGGCTCCTTGAGAACTTGGAGGGACAAAGCAGCAGCTTCTTTTGGCTTCATGGTCTGATGCGTTGAAATAACTCTGACAAAAAAAAGTATTAAACTCTCTGGGTTGAGAGTTACTTTCCTTGCAGTTTTTTTCAGTGTGGAAAGAGAGTAGGCAACTCTTTTGTGATGAACAGGAAAACCTAGATGCCAGATACATTCAGAGGGTCTCTGTGTCCAGAGTTTTCATTGAGGCTTCCTTCTGTAGACCTAATGGATTAATTCATAGCCCACATGGTTGATCTCAACTTTGGTATAAAGAGATTAAGATCCCCACTTTTTCTCAGCTGATTAGTCATTTGTTTGTACATAATTCTTTCAGTAATCCATCCTTCATACACAAACATTTTCATTATGTTGTACATTTTCTATGATGCTTTTTTTCTAATTATAGCTTGATACATCTTTTATTAGAACCATGGAACCACAGGACTTTGATTCTGGGCAGTGTCAGGAATCCAGCTATAGGAAAGGTGTATATAGATCCAAGGTTTGCAAGCAGAACTCCAGCCAATCTGGCCATTGTATGGAGATTCCTTCCTCCTGCAAGTCTGCTCCATAGCGACAGTTAGCAGAAAGTAGGCCTTTGAATTACTGAGCACTTGTCCTGAGTGTGTGTTAGATAGTGGAGAAGGAAGGAAGCTCTGTATCTGTCTCTATTAGCTAGGCAGAATTTTTATGTTCCAGGGTTTAGACTGGTTTCCTTTATCTCACTCTAAGTGTCCAAACCATGAAATTCAGTAGTAGGGTGTCTTTGCCCCACTCCTTCCCACAGCCCAACCTTGAGTACAATCTCGATGGGGGGCGGGGGGAGACTGTGAACGAGTGGGGAATAGTGTAAGGGATCAGGCGCTCGACCCCAGCCAAGTGGAAAATCCCCCCCAGGCCCATGAAGAACACCCGGTAATGGGGCCAGGTTGTGGGAATCACACAACCCTCTTTTTGCAAACGCTAATAGCACTCTTTGCTTCTATAGATAAGCTTGCTTGCTTATAACTGCAAAACCAGGATGTGGATCTGTGAAACTAAGGCCACTTCTTTGCTTCTGTGAATAAGCTTGTGGTTTCAGTCTTTATAAGCCCACTCTGCAAGCCCCACGGGGCTGCTCTCTGAATCCTCCTTGGGATTTCTGAGGCAGTGGCCGATGGGCTAATAAAGACTCAAAATTGGCTTGCAGTTTGGGAATTTGTGGTCTCTCTTTCGGTGCACCCCACAACAAATAGGACCAGTGGGATTGGAAAAAGGCGGTTGAGACGCCAGGTTGCGG